>CAJQZP010000001.1:2845000-2925000 GCA_907164705.1 Parnassius apollo
GTATTCTCAATCTTGTTTCAATCTTTTTAGTGCATTACTTTTAAATTATCTTTTTTTCAGTCGGGTTATTGATTTTTTGACGCATGCAGGGCTGTTTCGCTTTTGGAGCGCATCAGGGATGATTGCGGAAGCACGATTAGGAGACATTTTTGCAATAATGCATAAAATAGTGTCAGTGACCACGATATTCTCAGCATTTTCGACTTTTCCATTTTCATCAAGAGCTCTTTGCTTCGACAGATGATTGAAGATCTAATGGTTTTAATACCTCTAGAAGGTTCCTTACAAACCTTCACTACAAATCGTTAAACTAAGCAACACAAAAGCGAACGTACCAATGCGGTATGTGACTTTATGCACGAGCTATTACTTTAAGCCATTTAAAAAAAGTTTTTAATTACTGATTAAAGCGAGACATTATGTTAGATATACCTTTGGTATTATAGCATCGTCTACTGAACTTTTCCAAAGACCATGCCATATGTACCGTGAAATCCCTGACTGACGACCTGTGTTATGCGTAATTTATACAAGAATGAGAGAAGGTATAAGCAATATCAGCATTATTGTCATTACACTATTTAAAGCCAGCAATGGATTTGGAGAGATTCACAGACAGGCGCACACAATGCGCGATCAGTTTGCTCATTATTTTGCCACTGATGGTAAAGTGCCATGTGCCAAGATTGCAGTATTTAATATTTTTTTAGCAAATAGTGGTTAGTCTGTATACAGCTGGAAACATATCTTTTCTCTTATTACTGATAGGGTTAATGGAGCAATCAATCATAATATGACATAAGACGTTTCTTTTGATCGTGGCGCGAAGAAAGGGAAACTGTCAAAAGAAAGTATCTAAAACATTGATAAAGTCCACTATATACTCTTATAGTGTAGAAGACTGTGACCAGGCAACTAGCGTTTTTGTTATGCATACGTTAAAATATAGATTGTTCTGGTGATTGTTCACAAAATCCTAAGACAAACTTTAAAGAACTTTTTTTTAGTTTTTTAACGTGAATTAATAAAAAATATGCAGGTCTAATAATCAATAGTGTAATTTTTATAACAGACAAATAATTTGATTTGGATACCTAAAGTTTTAGTTAATTTCACCTCAAGGAACTATATTGGGTTAGTGACAACATTAGAGGGCAGTTTTGAGTATATATTTGATAACATTTTTGACATAATAAAATTAATTTAAAGGGATACTTTATGCTGATCACGCGTAAATTAGTTAATTGTCTTGTAAAGTTAACTATAAAATATATAGAAAACTACACTTCTTATATAAAATGGCCCTGGGACAAATTTTTTTTTCACTGAACAGTTGCCGTGTAGACGTCGGACCGTCGGGGCCCGACCAAGTTACTTTCTGTGGGGCAGCTTATGGAAGAAAGAGTTCATCATAAAGATTCCCTGTTTCTCCATAAAATCGGTCAGCTGCTGGCTCCTTTGGGTTCCGTTGCCTTTTCCCAAATTTCCCTAACTTTAGCTCACCGCTTTCTCTTTTGCCTAATTTTGCGTTGAAGTCTCCCATCAACACCGTATAGTGGGTTTTGGAGGAATGCATGGCTCTAGAAATATCCTCATACATTTCCTGTACCTCCTAATCAGGATGTGCCGATGTTGGTGCGTAAACCTGTATGATTTTGAGCGAATACTGTTTGGTGATTCTGAGTAAAAGGTACGCAACCCTCGTCGACACACTACCAATCCCTGAGACAATGCGTTGCTCAATTGACAGAGAAACGCCAATAAACTATCCCATATTTCTATGTATTGAAGAGACTTGTAACAACATAAAGTAATAAATAAAAACTTTAATCCATAATCTAAAACATGATATCTATAATAAAGTCAACACCTACTTTTATTTCATTACGGTACTGATTGCGTAATAGTCAGTTCGTATGTAATAGGTAAAGCAAAGGAATTCTATAAAGATACATATACTCGTCAATAATTACAAATCAATCCGAAATGATATTTTGAATCGAGTTTACTTTTACGGTGTGTGTAACCTGCATCACGCAGCGAGCTCATTGATTTCTTTGAAACACGCCCACGCAACATGACGCGTATTGTAGCCGCCACGGGGATCTTTTTCTAAAGATCCCCGTGGTTCTCCATAAAACACCTCCACATGCTTGCCAAACAACGGCAAACAACGAGTACCAAACAACAAACGTGAAGGTTTGTATGGGTGTTTGCCTGTTTATGTTTGTGTTTGTCGGTAATCGGTGCCGGTGTCAGTTTTCGTGCACAAATCAAAGGGTGCTTAAAAAACGTGTTTGCTATGTATCCAAAAGCTTGTTGGCAATCAGTAGAACGCGCGAGCTTCTGGGTGGCTGACGGAGTTTATAGTGGTTATTATTATTATTATACTGTATGCTGTGCCATTGTGTATTTAGGTACTGATGTATTTTATGCTTTCGGTAATTCGGTCGTTTCTTGTAGTCAGTAAGTCATCACGAAAGTAATCGCTGACACCAGCTCGTCGTCCGCTATGTTTGCCCATCTAGAATATACTAGCACATTCGCCAAGCCTGAGGATACCGCGTTTGTGTTAAGTGATTGTGGTCAGTGTTTGGCACGTGTTTGATGATGCCGTCATCCCGCACGAAACGGCGGTGCTCTTGAATTTTGATGAACCGCCGCCACCGCCGCGCGGTGTTGCGATTAACGGAACAGATGCCTTATTAATCCTAATAGCTAGTTTACACTCTCGTCTCGCGCCTCGCCTCGTACCTCGCCTCGCAGCTCGCGTGTTGTTGCGAGGTAACGAGTGCCTGTTTACACTCTCGCGATGCGTTCGGTTTGCGTTGAGCCAGCCACGAATGAAGACGTTGAAATAAGAGCGGCATCAACTCTTGCCATAATCATATGCCTTTAAACGAGCAATTCTTGTATATAATATATATATATATATATATATATATATATATATATATATATATATATATATATATATATATATACGTAGGCGGTCCCATAATGAATTGGCCTAACTATGAACCAATGAAGGAAATGAAACGAAACCAATTTTACTTTTCAATATGAATACTAACACACTTCTGACATCTGTGAATCAACATCTCTAAACCTTTATAAAAATAATCACATTTTTTATCCTCAAAATGACTGAAGACGGCCGCCTGCAACTCTTCATCGCTTGAAAATTTTCTTCCTCTTAAGTTCCGCTTTAAATTTGGAAATAAATAATAGTCGGACGGGGCCATGTCTGGACTGTAAGGTGGATGTTAAACTTCTGTGAACCCGCATCGACGAACTGCATCCTTCGAAACACCAGCGGTATGAACAGGGGCATTGTCATGGAGCAACAGGACACCTTTAGACAGCTTGCCTCTTCGTTTTTCCTTTATCTTGTTTCGTAATTTATATATTAAAGAAGCATAATATTCGCCGTTCACGACTGTATTACGTTCTTTAAAATCCACCATCAAAATGCCTTGAAAATCCCAAAATATTGTGCACATCAGTTTTTTAGTCGATTGTTGCACCTTTGCCTTTCTAGGGGGCTTTTAACCCTTATAACCTTCCATACTCGCGCTTGCTTTGTGGATCATAATACAAGATCATTTTCATCAGTCTCTTGCCGCTCGATCACATTCTTTGGATTTTCGCCACAAAGATCCAAAAACTCCGAAGCGCAGCGCACTCTTTCCTGTCTCTGTACCGCTGAAAGAAGTTTCGGTACCCATCTTGCACTCACTTTTTTGATGTGAAGACGTTCATAGATCGCGCGATGAACGGTACTCTTAGAGAGCCCAAGCTAAGCTCTAAGAGCAATCGTTTCGGGAGTGAGCACTTCCACAGGTCGACCGTCGTGGCCAAAGTCTTCGACGGTTTCTCTCCCGAGGCGAAACTCTTTCACCCAATTTTTCACTGTGCTATAGGAGGGGGGCAGACTCCTTATACACGCCATCCAATCGTTCTTTTATTTGGGCAGGGGATAAACCTTCTTTAAACAGAAACTTTATGACACTTCGATACTCAGTTTTCGACATTTTGAAAAAATACGCGATTCTCGTTATTCAAATGCCTGTTAAACTAAGACTAAGCATTTCATGTCGATGCATGTTTCTTATATTAAGTGCACGATAAACGTACTATTTAATGCAACACAACATGTAGCGACATGTCGCGTTGAACTATATCAGGCCAGTTCATTATGGGACCGCCTGGTATATATATATATATATATATATATATATATATATATATATATATATATAAAAAAAATCGGAATCTCGGAAACGGCTCCAACGATTTTCATAAAATTTTGTGTGCAGGGAGTTTCGGGGGCAATAAATCGATCTAGCTAGGATTTATTTTTAGAAAATGTCTTTAAATAGCTTAATTGGTATATTGGGCGGTCACAAAATCGTAATACCATGGTTCGAGCCCAGACCGACCGACTTTTTTAATTTTTTTTTCAAGTTCCTTTCTTTTTTTGAGAAAATCTATTTTTTTCGAGCCCTTTTTTTAGTATTTTTTTAAAAACACGAAAATTTAAATAAAACTAATTGCACTAATGATTTTTTATTCAAATAACCAGTTCAGTTTTTTCTATTATGTCGCTAAGATCAAAAAATATTATTCGTATTTCATCAGTATATAATTTATATCTAAATATAATTTCCGAAACACAGGAATTAAAAAAAACCGAGCGAAAAATACCGAGCAAAGCTCGGTCAACCGGGTACTAAGTATTTATCGATGCTTGACCATTTTATGTAAATAAAAAAAAACATTTATCCTTGATTAAGAATCAAAACTAAGATGCGTTGTCACCCCTGAGGATTAGGATGGAGTGCCTCGTTTCCAGTAAAAAAGGGTCTCTGAATCTCTACACTCACCATACGAAACACTGCAAGTAGTATTAAGCTGCTATTTTACGTTGGTTTTTTCTCAGAGCGTAGTCCTACCAAAAAATAAAGCTAGTTTATTACAAATATTGCAAAAAAGAAAAAATGTATAGGTATTGCAAAAAAATTAAGGCAAACAACACATGCTAATGACCTGCACGTGCATAGTAGCTGACATAATGGAATAAAATTCTTAAAGCTAAAACAAAAGCTTCAACAAAAGAACCTCAATAACGTTTTAACTTAAAAAATAATGAACTTGCACGGAAAGGCGCCGTAAACCAACTAAAACGAGAGCGCGAGTGTAGACACTACGCTCGCGTCCACCACCCCGCGAGACGAGCCACGAGCTAGCGTTTACACTCGCACCTTGTGACTCGCCTCGCCGCTCGCACGAGAGTGTAGTAAACAGACTATTTAAAAAGATGGACTGAAAAATCATTTATGTAATTTATGGTTAATACATAGATTAATAGATCCGAAAACAAATGTCATTACTGACATTACGTCTGTATTCTGAATCAATTGTCGGCATTTTAATTTTGAACAGATTTTCTAGTCATTATATTGCTTATTATTTGATATTTTGCAATAATATGTATCAATATGCCCTTCAAGAAGGTAATGAAAGGTATTCCATTACGAAATTTGCCTGCTGAGGGTGTTTTAAAAAACGATAGAGAAGCATTGACTTCTTATCAACAGGAATGTGTAACAAGATTGGGAATGACGATACAGATGGAGCAGGAGGCTTACTTGAATATGCATCCTGAGGTATTTTGAAAGCTTTGAGCGCTGTTTATTTACATCAAAATCGTATTTAATGCTACCAAGTTTAATTAAGTTACATTGGAGCTGGGCATTAAAGCGATTTCAAAAAGTAATTAAAAGTTACATCCGCAAACAAGTCCATAACTACGTACAATGTTTGAAATGTTACGTACCACAAACCTTACATCAAACACTGCATTTTGCATAATTATATTTTTAATTAATTTATATTATTTTCAAACTTCGTGCAACAATGTGGTTATTATTTTAAGATTCAAGCAATGTTGACGTCATTTATTGCGAAAATGATCCACACAGAAAAAAGAAGAGATATTTTAAAAGAAGCAGCAGAACATTTTACCCGACCTTATGATATTCTACATAAAGAAATAAGAGATAAACTCAGATCGCCTGCCGACGGTTCCTATAAACAGGTATTATATTATTACTTTGAAATCCTTTGGAGTAAGTGTTCACATGAATACAAATCGAGATAAATATTTTTTCTCGAGTAGGTTAGGAACACTACCTAGCACTACATACCACAGCGTTCTGATTTGACACAATCACTTCGTGTCCTACATTAACTTTTCGTTCCATATCTTTTCTCTCTTACAACCTTGTTAACCTAAAATGACAATTTAAAAAACACAGTCATCCATTTTCGCAACCAATTAACCTTCTATTCTTATTTCACATATCGTTTTACTTTCTTCTCTTTTAAAACTATTGCTTCCGTCTTAAAAAAAGTTAAGTTGCATCCTATATACGTCTGTTTTAGGGCAAGGTATAGTCCGCCGCGCTGCCCCAATGCGTGTTGGCAAACTTCACATGTCGTCGAAATATTTTTTTTTCTTATACTTCAGACATGCGGGTTTCCTCACGATGTTTTCCTTCACAGCCGAGCACGTGGTAAATCAGTGCTAAATATTGCAACTAACAATTTCATAGGTGCCGGCGGGGATCGAACCCGGGTTACTCGCGTTCTGTTATATTTACAGCGGGCGTTAACCATCTGAGCTACCAAGGCTCTGCTTCCGTCTTACTTGCATTCATTTTCTTTCCCCTTTCTTTTAATGACACGTTCATTAAAATAACTAAATTTTTCAACTCGCCCGCCATAAACACATATGATTTGATCATCAGCACACAAGAGCCATTAGACGGCTAACTTACCCATTATTCACCCACACTTTTCAATTTACACAAGTTTTCAAACAACTGTCCATAAAGAAATTGGATATCGAATCAGTCTACGTCAGTTCCGTTGACCTTACCACAAGCACTAAAATCTCTATGAAGAGATTTTTAGGGTTGTGTTGGCCCATCGCTCAAGCAAAACCAGCCATGGTCTGCGTTTGACATGAAGCAACCATGATCAAACTGTTCTTGTTTAAAAGCGCTCTTTTGCGCGAAAATGTGAACGTGCGCTGAACCGCCGTCTCGATGTGCGCTCATAATATACGCAGTTCGAAACGTCACTCCAGGAAAGTTTACAACAAGGAATGTTTCATTAAGTTATAGTAAGTTGTCGAAACAGTTAATTTTATAGTGTAACATTTTGTACAAATTGTGAAACAGCACAAGTTTGGTCGCTTATATAATCGTAATATGTCAAAGACGGCAGAAATAAATCCCAAAACCGTACGAAAGTGCAATACGTTAATTTTTATAACCATCAACCTAAAAATGAAGTTTAACTCATCACAGTTAGCACTATCGTCATCATTACAGCCCAATGAATGCCACTAGGCACGGTTCTGAGCTGCTTGCATCAATTAACTTCCTGTATATACTACAAAGTCGTTACTCCATTTATTAGGGGATCGCCTATACTTCACTAGTAAGACCGCTGACGACATAAATATAGTCTTGCACTTTAAAAATCAGTCCTTAACACTTTCACTCTTCGATTTGCTGACCCACTTATGGTGGGTTGCTTTTGTCTACACCTAACCAAAAGTGACCCATATGTGGGCCACGGGACAAGGAAAAGGTTAAAAATGTGAAACTTTATAAATTATCACTTAATGTTCTATGTATTTTAAGTTTTTAAATAGCTTATGCCAAATGATTTTTTTTAAGGAAAAATGCAACTGATTTCATAAAAAATATTTTTTGAAGACAGATTGCGTCTTGGATTTATCCATGTAGAGATATCCTTACCTAAAAATTAATAATAATAAAATTTTATTAAATACATTGTTGATATGAAGTGTTGTTATAAATTATATCATATTCAATTTTCATATTTAGTAATTTTGGAATTATTACAGAAATACAAAGCTAAATTTGAAAGTAAGGAATTTGAATTAATGAAAGATTTCGATGAAATCTATTCAAAATATTATCATCCAAAAACAATGCCGATTCTTGCTTCAAATTCTAGCAGCACTTCGAATACTTTATCTTCGTCTTTTGTATCAATTGTTACATCGGATACTACACTTCCAACTCCAGGTAATAATGACAAAAATAATTTAATAAACTTGCTGCCCGATAAATAGAATTGTATCTATTATCTATAAAATAACCTAAAATACGTGTGGCCAATAATTAAAATCAGAGACGTGGTCCTTCACTGCTGGCCGTATGAGGACGCTCAAGGTCGCTCAGCGAGCTATGGAGAGGGCTATGCTCGGAGTTTCTCTGCGTGATAGACTCAGAAATGAGGATATCCGTAGTAAAACCAGAGTGACCGACAAAGCCCAACGGATTAGTAAGCTGAAGTGGCAATGGGCCGGCCATATAGCTCGAAGAACCGATAACCGATGGGGAAGAAAGGTTCTCGACTGGCAGCCTCGTACCGGTAGACGTAGTGTAGGGCCACCCCCCACTAGATGGAGTGACGACCTGGTAAGACATGCAGGAAATCGATGGATGCAGGTGGCTCAGGACCGTGCTTTGTGGCATTACTTGGGGGAGGCCTATGTTCAGCAGTAGACTTGTGAAGGGCTGTAATGATGATGATGATGATGAATAATTATGACGCTAAATTTGTTATTGTTTAAGTATCTCACATGCAAACAATTGTCAATAAATTCTGAATTTTAGTTCAAAATTGCACAAAAGTTTTCATATCTTTCAGTTGAAATTAGAAGAATGCATAATTTTATAACTAATAGGATCTACAAGGTAAATACAAATTTAACGAATCAAAATGTTTTATAGAGCTGACTTCAATAAGGGATATTATATACTACTTGCAACGGGACTATTTTGCTAATGATTACAATGTAAGATTACAATTAATATTTTCTCTGCCAGCTGCCCCAGAATACGAGACAATTGTCATTTTATTAGTTTTTCCCATTTGTTGATTTCATAACTATTATGAGTAGGCGCAGGGAATGTCGAATCGGGAATCGAGGATAGATGTAGATGTCTATGGGCCGCAGCAACCACTTACCATCAGGTGGACTGTGTGCTCGTTTGTCACCCTATCCTATAAAAAAGAAATGTGTGTACTATTTTAATTTAAAAAAAGTCCCGCTGCTTTTCTTGCTGATTTTTCTTAAAAAATGTATTTGGAATGGTGATATTGGATCAAAAATATTTTATATTCAAAACAAATACGGAATTATTGTGAAATAACAACGAGTACTCATCATATAATAGAATACAGTGTAAACTCAAGCTGTGAAGAATAATAATATCCTCCAGACCGAATTTCGGCCACGACGGCCAGCCTCAACGGAGGCTAGCCATTGGCGCAGGACATGATTATAGTGCCCAAGTGCCCATACGCAAGCACAGGTGCACTCTCTATTCCCTCACTCTCATAATCCAATGGGACGGTAAACTGACACGACCGGAGAGAGATCAGGCGCAGGAACAACGGCTTTACGTGCTTTCCGAGGCATGGGGGTGAGACACGGCCAACTTCCTGACTCCGGGCAACTGCTGAGAATTTCTTGACAGAAAACTCGAATTTGAACCCAGGACCTCGTGATCAACAGTCGCACTACTACAACCACTAGACCAACGAGGCAGTAAAGAATAGCAGTGACGGCAAACTATTTTGAATTAGATGTTATATTACTCAGATGATGTTGTAATGGAAACATAATTTTATTTCAAGTCTTTTTATATTTCAAGTGATATTGACGCCTTCAAAATGAATAATAATAAATGCAAAATTTATCTTTTGCTAGAGCCTGTACCAACACCAGAACCCACACTATCGGAGAACATGTTAACGCTTATATATAATACAGTGGATAAAGCAGTTTTCCAACATGTTGATGATGACGCATTGCGCTATGATACCGCTTATGTAGAACTGTCTAAAGCAGTGGAAACGGCAATGGAAATTCCAGTTATCGAAATTAAGGAAGATATCGCAGAACTATTTTACAAGACTTATAGGTCATTTGAGATTGATATAATGGCGAAAGAAAGGATCGGTGAGTATTTTACTATAATTTTTTTAGACTTCGAAACAGTGTTGTAACAAAGATGCCCAATAGTATTCTTTGTTAACTAATATTCTAACATATTCTATGAAACGGTTTTTTAATCATTCATTGTAGTAAATGTGTACGCTGTACGTAAATAACGAACACTGAGTGAATAAAGCGCGAGAACATGTATTAAAAATTAAGGTACATTTATGAACATGTATTACTATTGATGGAAGTAAAATAATATTAGGTTTATCGTTTTTTTTTCGGTGCTGTCTGCAACACTGAAAATTCGTTTTATATTTCCTGTGTGCAGTTTTTTTAATAAAACCTAAACTTTCCTTTAGTAAACATTCCTTTCTTAAATGTCTACGCTAAAGCTGTTCACATTTTTACATTGTCAAATATATCGTAATTGATGTGATATGCGCGTAAAGAAATACTTCACCCTATTTTAACTCGTGTCGTAAGAAAAAGAGGTAAACGATGGCTGTATTAAAAATGTAATAATCAGTAAACCTGAATTGGCAATTGATTGGCTAATGCTGCCTCGTTGGTCTAGTCGTTGTAGTAGTGCGACTGCTGATCATTAGGTCCTGGGTTCGAATCCCGGGTCGGGCCAAAAAATCAATTATTGAGTTTTTCCGTCAAGAAATTCTCAGTAGCTGCCCGGAGCCAGGAATTTGGCGGTGTCTCACCTCCGTGCCTCGGAAAGCACGTAAAGCCGTTGGTTCTGCACCTAATCTCTCTCCGGTCGTATCGGTTTACCGTCCCATCGGATTATGAGAGTGAGGGAATAGAGAGTGCACCTGTGCTTGCGCATACACATGGGCACTATAATCCTGTCTTACGCCGATGGCTAGCCTCCGTTGAGGCAGGCCGCCGTGGCCGAAATCCGGTCTGGAGGACATCATTATTATTTACTGGCTATATAAGAGTATGTAAGTATGGTAGGCGATGTCTAGGAAGGTTATCCTGCAGCACTATGCAAGGAATTGATAAATGTGCGTGAGCAGACCAGGACCGTTCCTCATGGCATTTAGAAAGTAAACTTATTTTCCAAATTCACTTCTTAAATTGCCAATATCCTAGAACGATTACAAAGACGTGGATGTCTTTGTAATCGTTCTAGGATATTGGCAGATGAGGCTTGTTGTAAGATTTACTATATTTTATATTATTCACAGTAATGAATTCCTTGTTTTTCTATTAGGACGTGTATGACACGTGAGCCATGTTGCAGCTATATGAGTGGTATAGTCGTAGCACGAATAGATCGGCTCGACCGGGTAAGGACCACGCTCCCACAGGATACCAGCGTAAAATAGTAGCTTAATAATGCTGTATTACGTTTGGTGAGTGTGCGGAACCGATACCCTTTTTACTGAAAAATAAAAAAAAATAAAAAAAATCGCTAAATTACATTTAGAAGACTTTTTCTTCAAATGTCAACCTCACCTGCTCGAGCATGTTAGCAACAATATTATTATCGTTACTGCATCACAGGTCCATTGGTGAAATCATCCACCCGTAGTGCATGCACTCGGCTAAATAATCAAGGATGCTCCGATAACCCATTAATTCCTTAAAAACGTTTGAAACCACATTCAATGTCAATGTCCAATATTTGAGTCTGTATAGTGTCGGTGAAGATAATTCAATATAATATTTACTGTATCCAAAAATTTTAATGTTATTCTTTTTCTTTTTTATTCGAATACAGTACGCTACTGGACACAGACTTCTCCTATCGTAGAAAAAATTTGTCGTTATCGTCACAATAGCCCGCTTTTACTGAGACTTTTCTCTCTCTCTCTCGAAATTTTATCGAAGTTCGATGGCAACTTCAACAAAATCTGTCTTCGGCAAATTTTGATGCCCTCCGATTTAGCGGTGGGTCTGTAATTTTGTAATCACAGAACACATATATACTCCTAAATTAATGGTACATCGGATATTCCCGATGTTTTGAGTCTTTTAGGTAGGCATGGGTCCTAACGTCTTTTGAACGTAATCGGTTGTACGTAGTTTCGTGGAAATGAGTAACCAGTTTCGAAACTGCTTATTTTTGTTACTAAGTAGTTACATGTTACATCTGTATTCAGTATAGCCTTGGTTAGGTTTGTATTGTTATGATTACAAAAATATTAACAGGTTAGTGGTATTATAATATTAGTTTTATTTTTGTGTTATGTTATGATAACTCATAATGAATGAAGGGTTTCATTATATGGCATTAGGCAGGTTAGCAATTGTACTTACTTGATTTCTTTTAACATTTAACTTGACAAATCAATTTGCAACTTCAGTACTCATGTTAAAAAATCTTGAAATATTTATGTTTTAAGTAGGTAGATGATATTTATGAAGTTTTCAAGTTGGCCTGTTAGTGAAAATAAAATATTCATAGTCACATCGCAATTTTCGTAATAAAAATGTTCTCACTTAAAAGAGATTTACAGCGATGCACTACATGCTTCAGCTTCTTATTTCTTTATCTACTTTCGTATTCACTTTAACGAATGATCTCAGTTTTCTTTTGAATTTAATACCTTAGAAGATTAAAAAAATATCTTGACACCCTTCGCTCGCTGTTGTGCTGTGTATTTTGCAAAAAAAGGTAAAAGTTTAAAATGGGGCTATTTAAGGTGCACTATTCTATATATTTCTTTATATTTTTGGAGTAAATTGATTATGATTTAACCACATCATTTACATACTCCACTTTATTTACGTGGTAGAGTCATGCTGCAGCTATATTTATTGTATAGTTGTAGCACGAATGGGTCGGCTCGACCGGGGAAGGACCACGCTCTCACAGAATACCAGCGTCAAATAGCAGCTTAATGCTGCTGTGTTTCATATGGTGAGTATAGAGAACCGGAGACCCTTTTTACTGGAAAAGAGGCATTCCATCTTAGTCCTCAAGGCTGACATCGCATCTTCATTTTTATTCTCAAACGAGGATAGATGTAGATGTCTATGGGCCGTAGCAACCACTTACCATCAGGTGGACTGTGTGCTCGCTTGTCACCCTTTTCCTATAAAAAAATAATAATAAAAAAAATCCATTAAACGTTCATCTACGTGTACAATATACATGATCAGTCCTCTGTATACTGACATCCTTCTGTGTACTGACGTCCTTTTGTAGTAAGAGCTATAATAAAAGGATAACATTTTTATTTTGTTATTATTATTAAATATGAACCTAGGAAAATAATCATTACTTATAATACATACATACATACATTTCTTTTTTTTTCACCACGAGTTTCCAATACTGAAGATGTAAGAATTTTTCTTTATTACCACGCATGGCGGGCACATTGACGATCATAGTACGTTTCACATATTTAAGGCTGCACTCCTCGACGGTCTGCATATTTTATGATGAGACGAGATGGTAGGATATTTTTAACAAAGAGTCATGCTGCAGCTATATTAATGGTATAGTTGTGGCACGAATGTGTCGGCTCGACCGGGGAAGGATTACGCTCTCATAGAATACTGTAAAAAAGCATCTTAACGCTGTTTTTTTTTCGTATGGTGATTGTAGAAAACCGACCCTTTTTAATGGAAACGAGGCATTTCATCTTAGCCCTCATGTGTGACAATGCATCTGCATTTTGATTTGTAATCGAAGATGGATGTAGATGTCTATGGGCCATAGCAATCACTTACCATCAGGTAGGCCGTGTGCCCGTTTTTCAACCTTAAAAACAGATGGTTATATCTTCATTTATCGAAAGCCGTAAGGTTTTTCTTGCATTTTTCAATTCTCGTAGTATTTTCAATTCTCGTAGTAGACACCTACGGGACGATATGTAATGTTGAATATTGTCAGGCCGCGCCGCTAACACACAATTTAACATAAATATCTTTTGTTTTTAAAATGAAGGTTGATATTTTTTTAATTTATTCATTAAATTTCGTTTTATATTAATTAATGTCTTAATGCATATCTTATTAATATTATAAATGTGAATGTTTTTGGGATATTTGGCTGTTCAGATGTTTTTAAGTTTGTATTTGGGAAGCTTCGTCAGGTCTTCTCGTTACAAATACTACAAAGTCTGAAAACGAAAGTCTTCGAGCAGTGTGTCCTAACTCATATATGATGCTGAAACGTGTACATTGACGGTACGCCCAGCGAGCGATGGAAAGAGCTATGTTCGGAGTTTTCGGTGGATAAATTTTTTTTTGGTGCATATAGAAAACATAGGACTACTTCATAGCCTTCCGTATTTCAAACTGAGGATGCAATAGGCTGGTCAGACTGAGTGATAACCATTGCAGTGGACTTGTCATCGGCCCGGTCGGCTGGCAGGAACTGGGTGCGTGAAGCCGAAAGTCAGGTCAGGACTGCCGCTGACTGATTATTATGACGGTGATGATGATGATGATTGCCTATTTGTTACTCAATCACGTAAAAACTACAAAACGTATATTGGTAAAATGAGGCAATATTATAAATCATTAACCAGAATAAGGCATATGCTATTTTTTTATTTTTTGAGTATATCTTAAATTACAGTTTTATAAACTCATAGTGTTATAAACTTAATAATTAAATTTCATTTTATAATGTGTGTTGCGTTAACTATAAAAGTGTAGTAATATAATGAATTGGACTTGCTTCCAATATCTTTAAAATGTTTGCGATACACTGCGATAGATAGTTAGAGATACTGCTTATTTGTTCAAAAATCTTGCGAGAAATCGGACGTATTTTCTGGATATCACATAACTATAACCAAATCTCTGTATCATTACGTGTATTTAGTATATTTAGGTCTTTAAATCATTGAAATTGGGAATTTCAATGGGGAAAAATGATGAAAGGAAAATACGTTATGTTAAAATGTTTCGACAATCCACATTTAAAAAAATTACCAAGATGGCGCTATGTCTATATAAATTAAGCATAATAGTTTAATGTAAATGGCTAAATGTTTGGTTGGCTTTCCTTTTCAGATAAAAACATTGGTTTGCAATGCGATCGAAAAATATCATATAAAATTAAAAAAAAATTGTCGATTGCTATTTTTTAGTCATTGTTTCTCAGTGTGCTTTTTCTTTATATTATATCAGTAGTAAAAAACTCTTTTGCATTTAATATAAGCCAGTGAAACAGTAGATTCTATTTACGGGCTTTATTTAACTGCATATACATATATGTGTGTTCAGTTCAAATATTGCAAGCAAACTTCTTACTTATTTTATTCTAATTTAATTTAAAGTATATGCTCTAATATATACTATAATAATACAAATTTAAAAAATAACATCTTAAATATCAATTTATTATAATTTAAATCAAAACAACATATTCCTCATCTTCAATATTAGATTAAATTAACGAACATCCAATATATTAAAGACATGTTAACCTCATACTATTGCTCTTATTTTAATTTGGCATATTCTACTAGAAAGTGATGAACGTTGTTATGTTTGACCCTCTTAACCTATGCTTCCACGTGTTGACACTTAAAAATTCTTACAGTTTGTTATAAATTAACTGTCTCTTGATGTCGCATATTTCCAACACAAGATAAAGCTTCACATTGGAATAACTCAAAAATCGTAATAGATACATTTTTGTTTACTGATTTACAACATGGATTTTAAAAACTGAAAATATTATCGAAAGTGACCTGAGAACTGATCTTCAGTGAAACCAAAAATAACCCACGATAACGCATCACACACGGTTCAATTTATTATACAAGTTAAGATTTATAGTCTCCTGTTTTGTCTTTACATTGACGATTAAAAAGATATTTCTTCTCTATTTTCCATTTGAATCTTATATTTATATTAAGGAAAGTAAAATGTTATTCTAATTTAATTAACAAACCTAATTTAGAAATTGTTTTCTCAGCTGCTGAAAAAGCGTGGGAGAGAAGAATGAGAAAAAAATTGAAGAGGACTCTACGACGAATGAATAATTTTAAAGGTAAAATTATAATCCTGAATATTTGTGGTTATCAGTAATAATATTTTTTTTTATAAATTACAAATTTACTTTTGAATGTTAACATAACATATTTTTAATCTTTTTTTTTTATAATTCATTCATAATGTTGTTAATTTGTGAAAAAGGTAAGTTTAATTATTAAAATTCTAAAACCCTATCATGAACTAATACAAAGCTTAAAGTATATCAGCACATAATTTTTATTGCATTTAACACTTATATAATTTGTAACTTTAAGCGTTAAATGGTTTGTAATATTTTGATAAATTCGATTAAATCCATTAATAATAAGGAAAATTTTAATGTGAATTTTTCGATCACCTGTCCCATAACGATATAGCAGTCTTGGTTTCTTTCTATTCTTAGAATAAATTAAAATACCTGTTCAGAATGTCATTTGTGGAGGTTCCCAGTGTGCATCTTTAAGTTTACCCTGTTACTGCTTTTCATAATTTCAATTCTTCAAGTACTTAAAAGGAAATATTATTTACTGTACACTGTTGTGTTATTTGAAAAGCTAGTATTAAGGGTTTACATGCTATAAATTTATTGGAGAATAATAATAAAAGCTGTTTTACGTTATAGTATTACTATCTTACCTTAAGATATGCTTGTACGCTGCTTTACGTTTCCAACAAATCTTTTAATGATCACTTGCAACATATTTAAAACAAAATTCATCCCTATTATTATATCTATTAGATAGATACGATGAACTCGTGAAAGCTGTTTTTCTGGCGAGGATTGTGAAAAACTGTTTCATTTTGGATGGTACTTCAATTTATATCCAAGTTTATATTAAAGTTTGCGTTAACGTAAAATATAAAATTATTCAAAGTATTTTAATGAAATTGAAGGAAGTAATTATTTGTAAGAGTACAAGATCAGGAGATTTAACTGGTGTAAAACGTTTGCTCACTAATATTTGGACCTTAGGTTACGAAACCCCACCAACACCGAAGAGCGAGCCGTCGTCGCATGAAAGCTACAAAATACCTCCACCTCGACCTTGCGAATGTCATCCACAGTTTAAGTATAACCGATATCCTAAGGTAATTCCGACAACTACATTTAAAAAACTAAAAACTGTACATATTGCAATAGACGGATATTAACGACAGGTTATGATAGACATCTTATTAGTTTTCTGCTGGTTATACTCACGAGGATCCCAACGGCAGTGCTTGTTGTAGCAGTATTACAACTTACTTGAGAGCTCAATTTTATATAGAATTTTTATAATAATTAGTTTTAATTTGGATAAAAAAATGGAATGGCCACAATTTTTAATGCATTTCATTTTAAATGCATTAAAAATGTCCTAGTTTTAGTGCCTATCCGATCGAACTGGTTTTGCTCACGTAATATGAAATAATAGGACGAACGTTTAGTTACCACAGTCAACTCCGTCATCATTACTTCCCCTTGCAAGTTCACCTACATTTGTACATCGTGCTTGTCATAGTCGCCTACTATCTTAATCAAGTTTTCCGAGGTTATTCGTCATGGCATGGATAATACATGAAGAACAGTATTGACCTTACATAATTACAGCACTGCAGTTTGATCTCATATTAGCTATCTAAGCCACTTAACATATCTCCTGAACTGATTGACTGGTTTTACAGTTAATTGTTTGATATCCGGCAACAGACACTTGTTGATGATTCGTCCTCTAACTGTCGGACGATTAAATCCGTTTTACCGCAATCTCCGCGGTTTATTAAATTTTCACAAGTTATATTAAGCTTCTATCTCCTCTCCTCGCTACCAACTGCAAGTAGATGATCATTTTTGCAGGTCAAATGAATGGATTTACTATATAATTATTAAATAAAGATCTTATCTCAATTGAGAAACAGAGTAAGTCATATGACTTAAAGAAAAGTAAAAAAGTAAAATTACAGCTTTTACACATCCCACTCTTGGGCACAGGCTGCCTCTCATATTTGAGAAGGTTCTAGGGTAAATTAGTGTACCCTTAAGTTCCCATAGGAATTTTTCAGATATGCAAGTTTACTTAATATATTTTTCTCCACCACCGAGCACGTGTTAAATCAGTATGTCACAACACTGTTGACACATTTTTATTTTAGGCTCCTCTATTGAGCGAGGTGATTACTTCAGTCAAATCTCCTCGTAGATTTGGTGCTATTCTACACATAGCATTGTTGTAGTAACGGTGTTAGAATATCCATACCGTCCCGGGGATGTAGTATGAGGTGACAGGGAAATGAAACAGGAGAAGGGCAGCAGCATCTTCCTCATCACAACTCAAAATTATAAAAATCTGCGGCTGCAAGCCCGCTTGCCTAACGTGGCAACTATGGCAAAGTCCCCGCATGAGGCTATCTATGAGGAAGGCCTATGTTCAGTAATGGACTTTTATAGGCTGTAATGGTTGGGTGGATACACGTATCAACTAAAATTGATCTTGCACAATCTCTCTATTTACCTCTACATCATCTGAGGATGCCTCGTGTAGAGGCGAAACACGTGTCGTATTATCGTCGATGGTGTGTCTTTCCTGGAATATTAGTGTTGGGAGTAGTGGTGCCGGGAGTAGTAGTGTTGGGAGTAGTGATGCTGGGGTTAGTGGTGACGGGATTGGAGGGCGGGAGGTGCTCTTCAATCCAGGTAAGACACGTCATTGTATTTAGTTAGCGGAAGGTTGCAAATTAATTAACTTCTTTATTATAATAGATTTCCGCAAAGTAACGCCTGATTCTATCAATTATCTCAATTAAATACAGTTATTAAGCAACTTGAGCGCGTTCAGAGGTTTTGGAAACGGTATTACGATTCCGGAAATATGGCCATGTTTCCGAATTCCGTAAAAAAACTCAAGTGGCTTCCGATCCGTCTTTGCTCTAATGGGGAAGGAACATTAACATTCTTTCTCTTTTACCCTGTGTTCTCTTCTACTGCCCTTAGCTTAAAGAGTGCTTTGAGTTTCTTCTTTGAGTCTCTCTTCGCTCCGATGACAAATCTTAAAAATTTCGTCCCATTATACTTCCTACAATTATAAATATTCCCTATTGAAACTGTTTGGCTTTGGAACTTTTTGCTTCATATCAGATGAGCGCAATCACTTGACATGTTTAAAAGACATGTCAAAGCGTACTTTTCTCCTACTTAAAATTATACCTGTATCTCTTTATCTCTTCTTCAGTTTTCGTAGTTTATTTAAAAAAAAATCCTACCTTGCGTCAAATGTCTTTTATTTAATTTATTGTCAACCGCTTTATTTTTTTATATGTACATTTATTTCGAAAACTCACAGCTAACATTAACAGTAAATAAGTGAATAATAACTAAATTCATTAGTCATTTAAAAGATTTACTTATAGACAATATGAGCTTAAAAACAATAATTCTAGTCGGTAAAATTACCGACTAGAATTATTGTTATTTATATATTGCACCGATTAAGACAAACAGAGTAAATTAACAAAATTTACAGAGGAACACAAAATCAAATAATTTTTTCTAAAATATTTTTAATGCGAGAAACACTGGTATTAAACAGACCTAAGTCAACTTTCGGCATGCACGTATTACGAGGGTGGATTGAAAAGTACTCGGCCTAACACAGATCCATTCAATTCTAAAAATCAAATCTACCCACATTATTTAGTTCAGTTCAGACTAGTTCATTGTGTGAAGTTCGAAACGTGTGCGATAATTAGTTGTAATTTTATAAATTTATTAACAAAATAATCGGACATAATTTCCGCGAATGGAGCAAATCGAGCAGCGTGCCGTCATTAAGTACCTCCATAAGAAGGGGCTATCATCAAAAGCCATCCATGATGACATGATCAGTACATTAGGCGATTGTGCTCTGTCATATTCATCCGTCAAAAAATGGATAGCAGAATTTAAGCGTGGTAGAGAGAGTGTGAAAGATGAACCCCGCTCTGGAAGGCCTTCGACTTCAACTACTGACGAAAATATTAAAAAAGTACTTGATTTAATAATGGGAGACCGCAGATTAAAAATTAGAGAGATAACCGAGATTATAGGCATCTCTTATGAACGAACTCAAAACATCATTGTCAACGAGTTGGGTTTCCACAAGGTGTCTGCGAGGTGGGTTCCGCGACTGCTTTCAGTTGAACAAAAAAGGACGCGATTGACTATTTCACGCGAATGTTTGGAGTTATTTGAAGCCGATGCAGATGATTTTTTGAATCGTTTTGTTACTATGGACGAAACATGGGTTCATTACTGTACACCGGAAACAAAACAACAATCAAAACAGTGGAGAAGACCTGGTTCACCACCCCCTAAAAAGGCTAAGTCGATTTTGTCGGCAAATAAGGTGATGGCTTCAGTATTCTGGGACTCGAAAGGTGTGATTATGATTGATTATCTTGAAAGGGGTCAGACTATAAACTCTGATTACTACTGCACCTTACTACGTCGTTTACGAGAGGAAATAAAAGAAAAACGTCGAGGAATGCTCAGAAGAAAAGTCCTGTTTCATCAAGATAACGCCCGTGTTCACACGTCAGTACAGTCAATGGCTGAAATTCACAACTGTGGCTTTGAACTGTTACCGCATCCGCGGTATGCACCTGATCTGGCACCATCAGACTTCTTTCTGTTCCCTAACCTAAAAAAGCACTTGGGAGGTCAAAGATTTTCGACAAACGACGAGGTCAAAGCAGCTGTAGACGCATATTTTGACTCTAAGGAAGAATCATTTTTTTTCAACGGTCTAAATGCTTGGAAGGGGAGGTGGCAAAAGTGTATTGAACTTGATGGTGATTATGTAGAAAAATAAAAATATAACTGATTTAGTATGTGTTTATTTTCTTGGTTAGGCCGAGTACTTTTCAATCCACCCTCGTATAATAGAATTTTTCCTGTACGAGAGACCGCAGCGAAGAGACCTTTTTCATATGCAACTCGTTCGCAAGGATTATTTGAACCCTGCCATATGAGATCCCTGTGACCTCAGCTACATGCCTGATGGTCACTCTTCGATCTGCCAACACAACATCTTCCACTTTTTTCACGTTGTCTTCAGTGAGGGACGCGGATGGGCTTCCTTCGCGATGTTAATCTTCAGTGGATGTTCTGCCCAGCTTAAACTCCTTGGCCCAGCGTGCAACTGTAGAATATGGAGGAGCAGAGTCCCACAATGTTTCCACTAAGTCACTGTGTATGTCTTTTGAAGACATTTTTTCAAACAAAGGTACTTGATGACAGCTCTAATTTCATTTTTCTCCATGTTGATGTTATCTCTTTGACAGTTCGTATTCAAATGAATATATCTCCCGGAAATCGTGATCTATTTATATGATTTTAGGCTTTTATGCTGACGTAGTGAGTATATAAGCAAAAAAAAATTTGTTTTGGATTTTTATGCGGACCTGAAGTAACCGATTATCATTACTTTTGGATCACCCCTCGTATTTAGTCTGGGTCTACGGCACATGGAGTAAGCAAGGCTTTCTTAATAGGGTATCTCTTGTTGTAAAGCCTAAAACTAACTCAGTAGCTCCGGACAGTCAACATTACCATTTGCCAATTTAAAAAGGTAAATTATATCCGCTACGTTCGTTTTGAGGCAAAATATAAAAAAAATTACTTCGCAAAATGTAGTTATCAGTGTAAAATTTCATCTTAATTGCAGAAAACATAGGGAACGCTTTTGTACTTGCACAATTCTATCTATGTAAATGCTAGAGTTTGGGCTCTACACTTGAAAGGCGTACTCTAAATGGCTGCGAACGAGAGTGCAACACTATATATTTTAATATTTTAAAGTGCAATCCTATATATTTTAATATTTTGAAGTGCAATCCTATATATTTTGATATTTTAAAAATCGGCGGAAAATCTCAAAACGAATCAAAGTGCTCTATTGGCTTTTTAAGAATATTGTCAAATATGTGAAATGTACAAAGAGTTTTTTTATTAAAATTGGAAATTAAAATTTATTTAGAATCAAAGAACACACCAAGATATTTTACTGATTTTAAGATCTCTATACCAGTGTCTTGCAATTTGTAGTGAAAGACAGTGGGGCTGGGTTGGGTTTGACTTGCGTTTACGGACAAAAGTAAAGATAAAATACTTGGACACATTCAAGTTTTTTGCGTGAACAATATCGTTCAAGTATATGAGACAGACTAAGACAGTCAGAAGTATTTGTGATGGCGCATAAAAGTTTCATGTCATCAGCATAAAGGATTATTTTGAAGTCAGCGAAGCAGAAACCTATATAATTTATAAAAATCGCACAAAGCAATGGACCTAATAGCTGCAATATTTCTGAAGGGATTTGCACAATTGCTGACGTATAACCATTGAAGACTACTGTCTGACAACCATTATCAATATAAAACTTAAGCCACCTAAATAGATCTCCGCTGATGTAAGTAGTAGTAGCTTGCTGAGAAGTACAACATAATCTAAACGATAAAACGCTATCCTATAACAGTGTTGACTGCATCTACTTATAAGCGCTCAGCGATGATGTCAGTTAAATAGTCTAAACAGACAATAAGGTTCAAAACAGTAAATCTACTTTTTAAAAAGCCTTGATGATAAGCACTGAGTGTTTGTTTTATGCCATGATATATAATCTGTATACAGACGAGTAAACAATTTTCTCAAAGATTTTTACGTGGTAGACTCATGCTGCAGCTATATTAATTATATAGTTGTAGCACGAATTGGTCGGCTCGACCGGGGAAGGACCACGCTGTCACAGAATACCAGCGTCAAATAGCAGCTTGATGCTGCTATGTTTCGGATGGTGAGTATAAAGAATATAATATAAGTATAAAGATTATAAGAGGGGTTTTATATATCAGGAGAGATACTTGTATGAAAATTTTACTCATCTATTTGGTACGTAAATGCCACAAAAATGTTTAATCGAGTGTACAATATTGAAAATGCATCATCCACTGTGCCCTTGAAATTTGTGCATGAAAGTACATTTCATTTATAATGTATATATTAAGTATTTATTGATCATATATTTATATGCGTCTATGTACAAATTTACGTATGTACACCCTATTCTAGTATTCTGAGTTACATTCCTTTTATTTTAAACTGACCTAATATAAAATAATATTTGAACACACATTTATCTTTAAATTTCGTTCAGGACCGCTTTGGAATTTATTTGCCGCGCGAAACACAATACAGTGACAAAAACGTGACCCTCACGCCTGCGGTTTCGACGGAGTCCGTCGATGAAGAAACTGCTGACGAAAAAATTGACTTAAAATCGGTAATTAGTAGAAAGTCCGCTGTGTCTTCAAAAAGCTCAGGAAGCAAGAAATATGTTACAGTTGAGAATAGAAACGAAATGAAAGCAGAAAGCATTAACTGAAAATCATTACCTTAATGGTACTATTGACATCGAAATAAAAATTCCACTATGTAATGCTACATTATACGTACTTCGATACTTCGATTTTATAAATAATAAAATCGAACCAATTATATAATCAGTAGCTGTTTTTACCTGAAACAAGATATTTCCTCATTGTGTTATTCCACTAGAGATTCATTTTACAATGTGAAATGGTTTTAATGACCACTTTAATAATTTGAAATTTAATTAATGATAACAAACTTCTGTAATGAATATTAGATGGAATAAAAGCCCTTTGAGTGCTATCTTTCTACAAAGGAAATAAACCTTCCAATATTTCATTAACTACACGACGGCGTCAAGTCTCCGCAGGAAATCGAATCTAGTAAGAAGATTTCTTCAGGCACCTTGAAGAGTAAATTAAATATTGCGTTATTTTTAGTACTTTTACAATTTTAAACTATTTCAATTATTGATTTTCAAAACTAATACGCTAAATTAACGCTAACTAAATTAACGCGCCAAACTTGCAATGATTATTTACCTTTGTTTTATTTTAAATAAAACGTTTTAATAACTCATCAAATTTGTTTGTTTTTGTAATTCTTATTAAAAAAAATAAAGAAGTTTGAAATTATGATCCTCTCTATACTCAGAAAATGAAGCCCTGCTTGACCTAAGCCACAGCAAGAAGAATTTGTCATTACTGCCACGATTGACACACGAATTAGTGATTGCATTTTAACACTTTCACTGTCCGATGTTTAGACACGAGAGACAATAGCAATGCACTATATACAACATGTAACAAAAACCCTGTGTATCCCGTTAAGTGCGTTCTCAGAATAATTATTCAAGCGTATAGAATTTTATTTTTTCAAAAAAAAAACATTTAAAAATGTATTTTAATTAAAAAAAATAATTTGCTGATAGTATGTGGTTTTATTATCTGTACATTGGCCGAGGAGTAAGAGGATTGTCAAAGACTCCGCATTACCGTCACTCGTGTGAGTTAGAGGATATAAAACCACATACAATTTGCAAATATTTTTTTAAATTAAATTAAAAATATATATTGTCATGTTTTCTGAGGAAAAAATCTATTTCTACACTTATACACTCAAATACTGATTCTGAAAACGCAATTAACGGGAACCACAGGGTTTTTGTTAAATATTGTCGTACACGGGACAGCTAAATGGTCAAATTCTTGCAATAAAATCAAACTTTGTATGAATAATATTTCTTACTAGCTACTTTTTGATTGCCTCTTCCTGACTTGAGGTCCCTGGTTCGTTTTTGGGTTTTTCTGTCAAGAAACTCTCAGTAGCAGTTTGGTGTTTGGTAAATGGCAGTGTGTCACCCCCGTGCATCGGAAAGCACGTAAAGCCGTTGGTCCTGCGCCTGATCTCCCTCCGTTCGAGTCGAATTACAGTCCAATCGGACTTTAGGAGTGAGGAAATAGAGAGTACACCTGTGCATGCGCATACACTTGTGTACTATGATCCTGTCTACGTCAGATGGCTAGTCAACGTTTAGACTGGCCGCCGTAACCGGATTTCGGTCTGGAGGACATTATTATTTGTATTTGGAATATAATTTTTTAATCAAAATATTAGCGATAGTTACAAATTAAAATTATGGCTATAAAAATATTTTAAGATTGATGGACGAGAAGATTTGCCGACAATTGTTGTATCCGTTTACATCTTAATGGCTACAGCTTAGAATCTAATGCACATTTACTTACATAATTAAGCACTAATTCTAATGATGTGAATGAAAATAAAAACTAAACTAATCGTCATATAAATGAAATGCATGAAAAAAAATTTTAGATGGTCGCAACATCTGTACAAATAAATAAAATTTAAGTGTCTGTTGGTAATTTCAAAATAACAGCTTATTACTATTTTCATATGAAAGTTTATACGGTACTTATGAAAAAAAGCTTTTGAAAATTTTGTCTCTATCTGTCTGCCTGCACCGGCTTATCTCCGAAATATCTGAACCGATTTTGACGGAATTGTCACTGGTAGATAGCTGAACTTATGAGGTGTGATATAGGCTATTTTTATTCAAGAAAAAGAATTGGGCTTGTCTACTTATAAAATCAATCTTAAATAGCACATATAGAAAAAGGTTGATAAACAAACACACAGTAAGTGGATGCTGTGGCCTATTGACATCTACATTTATTATCCTCGATTAAGAATCAAAATGCAGATGCGTTGTCACTCCTGAGGAATAATATGGAATGCCTAACGGAATCATTTCCAGTAAAAAGCACTCGCCATATGAAACACACCAAGCATTAAGTTAGTATACTTTGAGGGAGTGGTCCTACCCTGGTTGGGTCGACCCATTCGTGCTACAGCCATAATATTGCTGCAGCGTGGTTCTACCACGTACGAAATCGTGTATATATGTTATAAAATATTGACTTGCGTATGATAAAATTGATAGCAAAGGTTCTTAACACAATTAGACACTGGTAGATGATGTTGGAAATTGTCGGCAAAACGCTAGTGATTCAATTTCCTACATTCTGAAGCAACGTTTAACGACGTCAGTAATGAACTTAGGTTTTGTTAGAACGCGTACAAATACCTAGTATGGTATGGTATAAATAGCTTTTACACATAAAGTTGTCCCACTTGTCAAGAAAGCTACTTTTCTACTCAATTACATATTTCATGAGTAGCCCCGTACATATTTAAAGAAAAAAAACTCTAAGTGTAAAAGCTTTATATTTTATTTGTTATAAGTAATGTGACCTCCAGTAACTTTTTAACATTGCTTAAATTTTGGTTTGATTTTTTAATGATTTCGAGTACGCTTAGCATAAGGTCAGTAAAATAACCTGCTTTTTTAATTCAAAGTTTAATAAACTTGATAATTAAACTAGTTCAAAAAGGTGTCTTTATCTTTATTTCTTTCAAATAAAATTATCTTTTTTTAAATCTATTGATGAAATATGTCTAAAAGTCAACCGACTGTGTCGCAGACATGGGCAGATGACACATGCCCATTGTTGATAGGATCTTATATTTGCCACGTGGGATCCGTCGGAGGAGGATTTGTAGAAAATACAACTACTAATTAAGGGATGACTAGACCAAAGTGATGGAGAAAACGAAGAAAACTTTTATCGACGACTATGAAAGAGACATTCAGTGATGATCTACCCTTCTTACATCGTTAGTATACGTTTATTTAGTTATCAGTGATAACTAAATAAACTTATCCTAACGATTCGATCTCCACATAACACTATTTTGAATATAACATTTAAATCCTTTCATCTGGACTTTTTGTGATATGCGTTCTACAGACGGACAAACCCATTATTTCTTACAAAAATTTATTTTTGTCAGTATTGATATAGTAGTATATACCTAATTCTTAATATAAAATAATCTATTGTCACGCTAATTGTTGAACGACTTTAGCAGGCATAATTGTCTGGATACATAACATAATAATTTTTTAGAAAAACTTAGGTGGAGCTTTCAAGACAATGTTATTTAACTCAGTTCATCAGAATGCGGCGAATTATGTGGAGATCGAAGTCTATTTAGTTATCACTGATAACTAAATAAACGTGTACTAACGATGTAAGAAGGGTAGATCATCACTGAATGTCTCTTTCATAGTCGTCGATAAAAGTTTTCTTCGTTTTCTCCATCACTTTGGTCAGCATAGCCAGTTATTGTTCGTAATATTATTTCGTTTTAAACAATTTTATGTTAACGTTAACGTTAACGTTTAAAGTGAATAAAATTGTAAATTATACACACACACACACACACACACACACACACACACATATATATATATATATATATATATATATATATATATGGAGAGGGCTAGGCTCGGAGTTTCACTGCGTGATTGACTCAGAAATGAGGATATCCGCAATAAAACCTAGCTAAGCAAGTAAGCTGAAGTGGCAATGGGCCGGCCATATAGCTCGAAGAACCGATAACCGATGGGGAAGAAAGGTTCTTGAGTGGCAGCCTCGTACCGGTAGGCGTAGTGTAGGGCGACCCCCCACTAGATGGAGTGACGACCTGGTAAGACATGCAGGAAGTCGATGGATGCAGGTGGCTCAGGACCGTGCTTTGTGGCATTACTTGGGGGAGGCCTATGTTCAGCAGTGGACTTGTGAAGGACTTTAATGATGAATATATATATATATATATATATATATATATATATATATATATACTGATGGAGCAAAAGAAGTTTTACTTCAGTCGTGTCGTGACTTATGACCAATAAGCACACTTGTTTTTTTGTGTCATGTATGTGTTATACTAAATAATACCTAGACCTAGGTAAATTATTCGCAGGGCGAATAAATAAAACTCGTGTCGTGGAATTTAACCCGCCTGAACTGGCAAATGAATGCTTAGATATTGCGCTACCGAGGTGTCAATAGGTACTTGTACCGTGGAAGCCTTATTTAAATTTACCTCCGAAATTCTCAACAGACTTCATTATTGCTGTTAAAATTAATATCTAATTATTTATTTATCTAATATCACAATACAATACAATAAAAATAATAATTAAATCTATTAAATAATTGAGCTAAAATAAGTTACCTAGTATGCTTCAACAACTAAAGGACGAATAAAAAAGTGTGTGTAAAATTGTTTAAAAATAATAGTAACTTTAAAGAAAGTGTGGTTCCTCAATTCGCACAGATTATCAGCAATATCTTTCAAATTATATTAGAAATGGATTAATTAAGATCAAAAACTTAAAAAAGTAAGTAAAATTTTGTAAAGCTTATTTTCTCAATAAAAGTAACAAAACGAGAAAGGTATAAAAAACAAATACCAAAATGGCGGTGCCTCTGTCCACACAACAATATAATGTTAGTAAAATATTTAACAAATAAAAGAAATAAATCGTAATTTGTTCATTTTAGATTTGAGCCGAAGTTTTTAAGCATTTTTTAAAATAAATGGAGCAATATATTATTAGCGCAATTTTAAGATAGGGCCTGTTAATATCCCTATAAATACAAATCCCCCCCAATTATGCCGTATTATATCGTGTGCTGTTTGACAAAAAAGAATATCAGAAGGTCAATTTTTGTACGAAACTTTAACTTTTAGGTTTTTACAAAGTAATTAAAAAAATTATATGGTACTAGCTGATACCCACCCGCTCGTTTCGCTGGGCGCAAATTAATATACCTACGCATTTTACTGTAAAACTTATTTCTTTGATGGGACTATCGTAAAATCTGTTCTTAGTGAAAGCATCTACATTGCATAATGAGTAACTATATTAAATTTCAAGTCAGCCGGCTATATAATTTTAGAGACATCGTAATAAGTCAGTCAGTCAGTGCCATTTATACATAATAACCTATTAGCTGAGGTACCAGTAAATGGTTGATTACTTGCGAAATTATAAATTGCAATGAAAAATCTGTTTTGTTACTACTACTACTATTATATAGATGTTAGTGCTGTTAGTCTATGCGACTCTTACAGCTTCAGCTGTCTCAATTAAAAGAGAAAAAGGCAATGAGGTGAGGATGATGATGAAATGGTTTATGATTTGATATTGTTACCAATCATCATGTCGCCTTTTTAGGCGTTTTTCTTTGAGCTATCTAACCGCAGTCCGAGGGGGGGAGTGCGGACCCCCGTCTCTGACTGCTCAGCTCGTGTCGGTCGATGGTCTGGGCGGTGAGAACCGTCCAGGAACGCGGGTGTACGGTGTGTACGCGGTGTGAGCTGGAACGCGTCGTGCCCGTCTGCGGGTGCGACGCGTCCCATTCGTTGTCCTGGTTGTGTTTGTCCCATTTAGTGTGGGTGTAGTATCGTTGTGTGATGTGCCTGTGACGTTTGGGTCAACTGGATCGAGCGGTTGAGGTGGTTCTATTAGCACATTTCGCGGTCTACGGAGATATGGCGCGACGTTTGTTATCGGAACGTAGTTAGCTGCCTTTGTCACTAGCGGGTTAGGGTGGGTTTCTACTCTATCAAAGTAGCGCTGGGACATCTCCTTAAAAAATTCGGAGTTAGATGGTAATTCACAATCATTGTGTAAAACAGAGTTCCGTTGATACCTTTGGAGTGTACTCTTTGGAGTTTTAAAATATGGGTCTTATGTGTGTGGGCGAAAGCTAAACTTGCATAGGACAATACTGGTCTAATGCAGGTTTTGTACAGCCGAAGTTTGTGTCTTAGCGACAGCTTACTCTTGCTGTTAACGAGAGGGTGTAGACGGCCAATTATTGACTTGGCTCTGTTGCGTACTACACTTATGTGCGTCGCGAAACTCATACGGGAGTCGAACGTGACGCCTAGGTATTTGGCCGATTTTTCCCAAGGGATTTGGCGGTCGTATAAAGATATTGTTTTTAGTTTAGAACCTGCTGTTGAATTCCGTTGAAAGTATACTGCTGCACTTTGTTCGGGATTTACGTCAATTCGCCATAGGCGGAACCATTCACCAAGGCGATTGGTCGCTTTTGGAGCTTTATAGAGAGACTATTTTTGTTGTTGTCTGACACAAAGAGTGCCATATCGTCGGCAAAGAGTGCGGTGTTCACTACGGGGTCTTTTGGGATATCACTCGTGAAGAGTGTGAAGAGCAATGGAGATAGGACGGAGCCCTGTGGGACCCCGGCCTTGAGGAAGCGTTTCGAAGAACGGGTTCCCTCCACTCGATATCGAAAAGTGCGGTTCGAAAGAAAAGCTCGTATGATGTGCACGAGCCTATCGGGCACGGTTAGTTTGCACAGCTTGTAAATTAAGCAGTCGTGCCAGACCTTGTCAAATGCCTTCGCGACATCGAAGAAGAGGGTTCCCGTGTTTCGAGCCTTTTTCCTTATGGGGTTTTGGTTGAAGCTAAACAGAATGTATTCTGTTAGGCGATGAATCTGGTGGATGCATGAGTGATTGGCTCTAAAGCCAAACTGTTCGTCTGGGAGGAGTCCGTTAGATTCGGTGTAATGACGAAGATGCTTATGAATAATGCGCTCGTATAGTTTTCCCAATGTGTTGAGCAGGCTAATGGGTCTGTAGCTAGAGGGACGATTACGCAGTTTACCCGGTTTTGGGATCCCTATTACGCGCTTCTTTCCAGACGTCCGGGAAGGAGCAGTTCGTGAGAAAGGTGTTAAATATTTCTACAAGGAGGCAAATAAGTGGCGCCGAAAGGTATTTGATCACCTTGTTGCTGATGCCGTCTGGCCCAGGGGCTGATCTATTCTTAAGGCTTTTGATGGTTTCGGTGACTTCATCTACTGTCACAGGATCGAGTGGATCACCCGCTGGTGGCAGCGCAGACCTACGTTCTACTTCCGTTTCTACCTCTAGTAGGTGAGCGGGATCTATTGGTGAAGTGGATAGCGTGCACTGGTACTCTAAGACTGTAGGCTAGGCATTCGGCTTTTTCGAGATCGTTTAAGGTGAGATCGGGGGGGCATCGGTGAGGATTTGTCGGCTTTAAGAGCTCTCGTTAATTTCCAGAAGGCGTCTTGAGATGGTTCGATACCTTCTGAGGTTATCCCAGCTATCGTTTGTAAACTCGGCTACTCGTTGTTTAATCTCGCTTTGTAGAGAACGTACCCGAAGTTTATTGGCTTCCGTGCGGTAGCGGTCGTATGTTTTAAGCGCGGAATTCTTCGCTCTAATCAGCCGCCGAACATCCGCCGGAAGTTTCGTGTATTGATCGCTCGACACACGAACCTTACGGGAGCATTCTTCGACCGCTGATGTGAGGTGAGTCAAAAGAGCGCTAATTGCCCTATCGGCCTCCTCTAGCGAGTCTATCTTGTCAGGAATGGTGTCCAAATGCTGGGAGTTCGTAGACTTAAGTTTGACCTCAAGTTTACGCCAGTCGACAATGGTTTTGGTCTGAGGGACCTCACCTGTCGGCCGGCCCAGTTGTAAAACTACCGGCCTGTGGTCTGAGACTAGTTCGATAATAACCTCTATCGAATTAATAGTAAGTCGGGTGTCTTTTAGCAATGCTATATCAAGGACATCCGAATGTTGGTTATCTGCAAAGGGATAGCGTGTTGGACCCTCGGGAGCGATATTGTCGAAGTTAAGTCTCTCAGTGAGGTCTCTTAAAAAACTTCAGTTAGGATTGTTAACGTTAGAATTCCAGCTAACGTGTTTACTATTTAGATCTCCCGCGATTATTACGCTAGGGCCTAGATTTAATAGAGCCGATATGTCAGAATCTAATATACTTTTTAAGGGAGACAGGTATGCTGATGCAATTATTATTGGCGGATGGCCCGTAAGTTCTATCCTACAGACCGACGCTTCTAAGTTGTAAGCGGCGGAGTATCTATCGGTACACATTTCAAGGACCTTTTGTAGTAGATAAAGGTGCCGCCTTTAGGTCCGGTCAGCCTATCATTTCTTACTAAGGTATAATTGGCTATTTTGGGATCGCTCAAACTAGGTTTCAAGAAGGTCTCTTGCACTAGCGTGATGTCGATATCATGATCGCGTAAAAAAATACATGATCTCTTCCTTTTGATCTCTGATACCGTTAGCATTAAAGAACGCGACAGTCAGACCTGGGCTTAGTACTACCTATAGGTCTTATTTCCATTTTATTTATGAAAAAGAAAATTGGCTTAGGCGCACTGGAATGAACCTATCGCTTGGATAAGACTGATATGCTCAATGGTAGCATTGAGCCTATCTTGAATAGACTTGGCTTCGCGAAGTTTGCGGGCTAATGTTGTGACTTCGGCCACATTAATATTGCTCAACAGCATTCATGTTTACAGTCCTGAGGGCAGTTAGGTTCGCTGCAGTCCTACCCATCTCTACCCGAAGGCTTGGGCCTTGCTCGGAAGTCCCTTTAACGGGGGCGGGCTTGGCTGTAGCCTGAGCGGGCGCAGGTTGCGGCACCGAGATTGGTGCGATCGATGGGGCAGAATGCCGTGGGCGCGACCTACTGGAGTTGCCCGCTCGTCCGCGTCGGATTGCTCCTCCATTCTGCTTCCTACGCGGCGCTTTGGAACACCCGCGATAGCTCGCCTCGGGTGTCCCTCTTCGCCGCACAGAACACAGCTCGGAGGGCCTTCCGTCTCGGGCGTTCGGGGGGCACTCGGGAGTGCCATGATCGACTACGCACTTGACGCACCTAGGGCAGGCGAAACAATTCCTGGCCGAGTGGCCGTATAATTGGCATCGGTGGCATTGGCCAACGATGCCCCTATTACACGGGGACTCTACAACAATCCTCGTGAGATTGATGTTAAATATCTCTTTGCCCTCTGGAGACAGGTCCAGTATTACTAGACAAAGATCTAGGTATCGTTTTTTGTCGGTTGGGTGGTGCATCCTGTGCACTTCTCTAACAGGCAGGTTTTGCGATTTAAGATCGCTTAATATGTGCTCGGTTTCTAGCTCCTTAGCGAGTCCGCGAACTACAACACGGAGGTTACGGTCCTCCGCGAGAGAGTAAGTGTGAAAGCTCGGATTCTGAGCTTCAAGGTGCGCAGTTAAAGCGCCGAAATCGTCCGTCGTTGCGACGTGGATACGGATGCCCTGGGGTCCATTGTGGACTTTGGGGCAGAATATCTTTTTGGAGTCTATCCACTTGGATAGGTTGTTCCAGCGCGATTTTTCCTGTAAGATTATTGGGGGCGGTGGCTTCTCCTACCTTGCCACGGCCTGAGTCGGGTTCGTGGATTTGATCGCGGTTATTTTGCGCGCGGAAGGCGCAACTTTTTTAGCCGGAGTGGCGTTAGGCGATGTAGGGGCCGAGTGAGGCTCGTCTCCCTATTTCGCGGCGGGGTGCTTGCGTTTTTTACCCGAGAATACGGTGAAGCCTTCGTCATCGGGACGGTGGTTTTCAGTCTCCATCTCGGAGCCTGATTCGGCGTACGAAAACAACGGGGAGGGACCGCGGGTGGAGAGCACAGAAGGCGCAGGGGACGCGGCGTCGTAGACTGTGTCGATGGACACAGGGTTCGAGGGTCCAGTGCTCGGCGACATAGGGTCGTCGATACATACTACTGGACGATCAGCAGTGGTCTTGTTGCGCTGGGCTAGGAAAGCAGCCCAAGCGTCGGGGCACACTTGACCGAAGAAGTCGGCGAGTTCGGCTATAGTTATAGCCGCCATCTTGTCAGTTCTGTTTCGTTAGAATCATCTTGCAGCTTCATCGCACGAGTGGGTTAACTCGACCGGGTGGGGAGACCACACTTTCACAGAATACCAGCGTAAAATAGAAGCTTAATGCTGCTGTGTTTCGTATCGTGTAGGTAATCCAATTTACCGGAAATGAGGTATTCCATTTTAGTCCTCAAGGGTGACAAAGTATCTGCCTTTTGATTCTTAATCAAAAATAAATGTAGATGTCTATATAGGCTGTAGCATACACTTACCATAAGGTGGTTTTTATTGTATTTAAAAACATTCATGTTTATATAGTTATTTAAATAGCCCAATAATTTTTTACCTGATATTATTTCAAAATGTTTAATTACCATGATCGTTTAGATTGTTAGAATTTTCATGGGGTTTTATTATTTATCTTCGAACACAAAAGCGTGTGGTCTTACGATTTACTCTTCAAAAAACACTATTTTCAGTTTCATTAAAAATAGCATTACTTCAAATTTTATTTCCCGAGCAATTTTCTATTCACAGTTTAAAAGGTGATAACTTTAATGTATCATGCTATACATGATACATTAAAGTTATTTACAGTAGTTCGATATAAAATAGGTTGAAAAAATGAAAATAGTAGGTACCATTCAGTTAGAATTAAAGTAGCTCGGGCTATGACAAGAGGACGTTAAGTACCTCAGTCGCCCCGTGACCGATGATATAAAAATAAGTTAAATCAAACGCGGTTTAATAAAATTAGTCTTTAGTTTTGGCGGGAACTTCTCCACAGGAGGATTGCTACTCTTGTCTTACTGTATAAATAATTTAATTTAATTTTTATAAAAACAATATTAACGATGCTATAAACATTACTAATATTCCCCTTAACCACTCGTGGTAAGCTTAAATTGCTTGTGTTACGAGTGGTTCACGCCAGTAGTCGAATGGCGGATTCGAACCCACGACCTTTTATGAGTTCGCGGTCCGCGCCCTGCCATTAGGCTACTGTCGCTTATTAATATTTAATATTATAAATAATGGTATGAATTTTGTAATAGGAAGGTAATAGTCGTGGAAATTTGTGTGTTAAATATATCTGCACATGGGATCTATAATGGACGCCACACAGTCAGTTCAACTGATCAGTTCAGACTAAAACTCTTGATATTTTTTAAAATAGTAGATTTTCGATATATTGATAAATGAACTTATATGTAAAACTCCGATATTCGATATCCGATCGATATATAGAAAATCTAAATTTGAACTTATCAGTTGGAATGATCAGTTGAAGTGACCGTGTGTGGCAACGATTAGTGGAAACGATGCAACAAGTGCTCCGGTGATGATGTGGACCTCAAGATAATGTCACCGTGATACTTTCGTCTGTGTGTGTGACTGTCTGCTGGCTCAAGCTGCCGTCAAAATCTCCCAAAAATTTCGCAATGTGACGCATCAACACATTATTGAAAAGAAGTTGTTAAAGAAGTTTTTAAACAATTTATTATAAATGATAATTTCTTAGAAAAAAGTATATCATTACGAGTCCATTACAATGAAGAAAAAAATATTTGATTCAAATGTTAGTAACTAGATTATTACTCGTACTTGAATTAGCCGAATTAGATCGCTTGTAGAGTTACTTCGGTGTCCGTGTTTCTATTTCTGTTTGTCACAAATCGTTTATTTTAAATCTCAGAGACTACTAGACATAGATGATTGATAGATATAATATGTTACAGGATCCCTTAATTATTTGAGTTTTTTTAGAATTGCATTAATACTCGTATCATACATCTAGCAACACTTACCATAACATCGGGCATGCCTCCCGATGTGGCCTTATAAAAAATGTTTTGAAATCAAAAATGCGTTAATTTACTATTTACTCTTTATTATTCATAGTTAAAGTAAATATAGTTTTATAAAATAATATTTAATTTGATTCATAATGTTTATTTTCGATAATTGATTCGAATCATTGATCTAATTGAATATTGATTGGCGTCATAAACTAGATACTAATATTTTTTTACATTCCAGTGGACTCCAAAATTTTATAGATGTGGTTCTATTCACGGTAAACATGATAAGAACTACATTCATGAACGGAAGTATAAATATATTCGCCTTGTAGCTGCGGTGAAAGAAAATGTTCTACCCTGTATCGTCCCGGTGGGAAAAAGAAAGAGGAAATGATGCTTTGATATTTATAGTTATTTTTGAAAGAACCTATTTATTTATATATACTCATGTGAGCTATGAAAATAGGACTGTCCCAAAAATCTTAATAAGAATGCCTGAAAATATGAAAGCTATCTTAATATTGAGTACAATTACCTAATTACCTAAAGTGTTTTGAGAGGAGAAAGTAGTCATCTATTCATCCATCAATTTAAGCCTATAAAAGTCCACTGCTGAATATAAATAAGCCTCCCCATAAATGACCAGGTGGGTTGTCAACCGCAGTTTTCATTATTTAGAGCTGTTATCAGCCCAGCTTCCGTTTCAGTTTCTCTTTGTCACCTCTTACGACACCCACGGGACGATGTGGAGTAGAGGATATTCTTACACAACAACTACACGGTTAGAATCTACACGGAAAGAATCAATTCAATGAGAATTAGCGGTTTTCACATGTTCACGATTTTTTTAACAACTCAGTAACTCAACAAGTTATTATTTTCCACTTCACACGTGGGAAAATCAGCACATAAAATATCATTACAAGCTTCATTTCTCGCGGGAATCGTACAGGTTTTGGTCCCTTGCCATGAAATGTTACAGCTAGCTACAAGGCTCCCGTGTTTGTTAAAATAAAACTCGTAAAACCTGGAAAGAAGTTTTTGCACGATTGTTGTCCACATCTACCTAGTAATTAGTCCTCCAACGATACCACGAACTATTCCATCAAATAGAAATAAAAAACTCTCAATGCACTTAATTTTAAGCTAAATTTATAACAAATATGAAGCCAGTCAAATTATTGCTATTCTGATAGACACCCAATACTAATATAACTAAAGATATACCTCTTAATCATAGTTTTGTGCGCACAGTATCCAGTATAACAGTTTAGTTAGTCGTTTTGCTAAACGTGGCAATTACGCTAAAACATTCCGATAATGTACACTGGTCTAGATATTTTAAGCCTGACAATTTTTGATGCTGCGCCTATTCAGTAGCATTCTTTATTTTAATCTTGTCACTTATTCTTGTTACATTATTACTTTACTAGTTAATTCATTAAGCAATAATTACATTGCGCTATTATTATATTAAAACTATGAAAACCAAAACTACTCTTTAGTCATATCAGTGCCATCTAGCTGAGATGAGATGCGACTGGGGTGGCCCAATCCCACAACAAAGCCATTGTGAGCGTTTATATAATACATTACCTGCTGTTGCAATGGCGAATAATGAAATTATTTTACGATTTTAAAATATTTACATAGATTTAAAAAATTAAACTAAAATCTGAGATGGTTTTAGTTTAATTACTAATTAACACTCCATTAGTCGCGCGTTCTACTATTGTAGAACAGGCATGGATTTCGTGGGATTTTAACATTAATTGTGGTTGTCTAACGCACACACTCATAGTATTCCTCTATTACTAGCTGGTGATCACAATTAGTAACCCTTTTTGTCGGAAGTTTACCTATCGTTTTTATTTTATATACGTGTTTATATTAAGTATAAATATAGTTATTATGAATTTTTTTGTTTCATAATATTATTTTTAAGCGAAATAACTATAATTCGCAAAATGATGGCACATATTTTGAGATGGTTGGAAGAATTTATTACTGATGAAGCAACCAGCAAAGTATGGGACACATATATTTTTACTAACGGATACAAGGGTATCTTACGCCTACCACATGGAAATATACGCAGGTGCTCAGCCAGATGATCCTTATGCACAATCAAATAAAGTTGTACATTGACAATGCCCATTGGATGGTTTAGGTTATAACGTCACAATGCACAATTGATTCACGAATATACCTCAATGCTTAGAACTCTTAGGTAGCAAAATTACTGTCGTAGGCGCTGTGAAGAACAATAAACCACAAGTTCCCAAAGAATTCAAAATCACAAGAAACAGAAGCGAAACGAGTTCAATTTTTAGCTTTCAAAGACAAGGTACTTTAGTATCTTACATGCCAAAATCAAAGAAAGAGGTGCTTATTTACTTACCTATGCACTATGATGATCATATCGATTTACAAACAACAGAGAAACGTAAGCCGGAAATAACCTTTTACAACAATACCAAATATGACGTGGACATTATTTGTAGTATTTATGACGTCTCACTTACCATTTTTTTTTTCAATTTAATGAATATAAGTGCTATAAACGGTTATATTGTACATACAATAAACAACTATAGAAATAAGGCCAGGAAGAATTTTTATATGAACTTGGTTTTCACCTAGTCGCGCCATGCATACAACGCAGAATAAATATTGAAAGTATTCCAAAATCATTGAAAATGAAAGGGAAAATGCTTTTGGGCATGAAAGAGCTATCGGAATTACAACCATGCCCAGCACAACTCCCCAATACTGGTCGAGTCGGGAAATGTTCCTTTTGTGGCAGAGCGCGCAATAAGTCCACTAGAAAACAATGTGACACCTGTAAATAGTGGATTCGCCCTCAACATCAAGTTCTTCAATGCCTTGACTCTTGTAAAAATGATAAAGACCTTGTGGAAGATATGAGCGAGTAAAAAAAAGGAGACTGAGAAGGTTTGATGCCAAAAAATCATTGATTTTTCTCAAAATTCACAAGAAGTCTGATACTAAGTGCCTAATAAATGGTAACAGTTATGTTTCGTCTATTTTAGTTTCTTATTAAAGTTTTTTTTTCATATTATATTGAAGTATTTTTATATTTGTTTATTGTTCCTGTAAAATCTTTACACAAAATAGTTCTACATATGTAGAGCGCGCGAGCACTCGCGTCCCAAACAGGGGCGCGCGTAATGGAAACCATCTCAGATTTTATAATTTTTGACAGTTGTCAATTTTATCAATTTAAGTAATTACACAATTAAAATTACATAACGCAAATATTAAAAACCAGCTTTAGCATTTTTCAAACACCATAAAAAATCTAATTATTTAAATATACAATTGCAACTTATATATATTATTTAATCCATTTTTAGTAACTGGAGGCAATATGTACTACAATTTTCTGTATTTTATGATAGAATATTTTGGAAAAAAATGAACAGCAGATTGTCTGCGTAGTGGAAACTAGTTTTAGACTGTATATACACATTTGTTATTTATAATATAAATTAACATCTAAAGTAAGCAAAGCATTTAACCTTCCTTTTTAAAGTTTCGTAATAGGATAAAAAGTAGCTTATACGTTGCCGCGTATCCCTAGTTACCTAAACACAAAATATTATTAAATTGTGTCTAGTAGTTTTTGCGTAAATCGTGAATACACAGACAGGCAGACGGACAGACAGACAAAAATTCTAAAAGCCACTAATTTAGCAGTGCCAATGAACTTGTTTTTTTTTTTACAGAAAATTAGAACTACAAACACGACTTTTCCACTGATTTATTATAATCATTATATGACTGTATAGATAAGGGCTGGTGTTACAAGTGTCAAATAAAAAAAATGTAAAATTTAAATTTTTAATTTTATATTTTATTCTCTGAATAAACTTTATCTGTGGATGATGAAAGTTGAACCCTAAACAATAAAATTAAGGCAATTAACGAATATGAGGTATTTAAATTACATAAAGGTCATATTAAACGCCACCACTTCATTGTTTCAAAAAGGATATGCCTGCTATATAAAAACATATAAACTCAAAGTATTATTTCACAAAATATTGTCTACTATAATTCTATATTATCTACTATATATCGAATAGTTTACCTACTTGCTATAGTGAAGAAAATACATGTGTCTTAAGGTAGTTTTCTAAAAAAAAAAAACGATAAATTCTTGATTCCAATATTTGGAAGTAAACGCATAATGAAGCAAAATGTAAGAAGTAGGCTATTAACAATTTATTATGCCTATAAAACTTTACCTTTTGCAATAAGCGAGTTTTATAGGCCAAGCTGTAAGATTTACTTAAACATGAGTCCGGGTTTAAAAGGATAAACTATCCTTAACGTAAAATAAACTCTGAATTGTCTGTTAAATAATAAACTACTAATAATTAGTTATTGTGAAACAATAGCCCTGCAATCATACCGTATGAACAGGTTATTGTTAAAATTAGAAGAATTTATCTTAATCAATAAATACGTATATATTATGTAGAATAAGGCGGGGATTGTGAAGAAAACATCATAAGAGAGCCGTCCGAATTTCCAGAAAAATTATTTTAGTAATATTTATATTCCTAGCACGGCATACTTGTGCAAGTATAGTCTTAATCAGACATTATTTTAACGCCCAAGTATCCTACTAATATAGGGCAGAAGAAAGAAAACATACTTATTGTATTCTGGCTGTTTTCTGGTAAATAAAAAAGTATTAGGTATATTACATGTATTTGCACAGATGTGGGCAATATTATTAAAAATGCTACAGCCTATCGCAACGAATTTTTTTACATTGTGTTTAATTTTCTATTACTTACATGAGATTGAAGCGACAGTAGCCTAATGGCAGAGCGCGGATCGCGAACTCAAAAGGTCGTGGGTTCGAATCCGCCATTTGACTACTGTCGTGAACCACTTCTAACACAAGCATTTTCAAGTTTACCAGGAGTTGTTAAAAGGAATATTAGTAATGTTCATTAATAAGATTACTAATATTTTTTATAAAAAAAAAAAAACTTCGTAGCAAAAGGAGTTCGAAAATTTGTTACTATGCTAATAAATACCTAACGTATTCAACTTAAGGGTTTTACACTTCGAGTAGATAGTATCCGGTGTGACAGCTAAATACACAAAATAAGTTAAAAACAATCATCATTATTGCGGCCATATAAAATCCTCTGATGAACATAGGCCTCCTCATTGTTTGCCTTATAAAGCGGGTTGCTCTGCTGTCTCTAGACCCCTTAGGACGAAATACGATGATATTCAACATTTTAGTTTGTATATTTTCGCAGGGCTTTTTTGTGAAACCTGAGACTAATTTTAAACTATTTATTGTAATAAAACCTATACCTTATAGGTTCAACATTCCGTTTAAATCGTTAAATTCTGTTCATAATAAAAGGTTTACACACTATAAATATATTGTCAATAGTTACTCTTTTATGTTAAAGCGACCTTAGAGTACATTTCAACTTTTTTGAAGCTCTGTAAATCTACTAAAATTGCACAAAAACAAAATAATTTAGCAATAATTGAAAATAGAGACAAATGATGATAGGAGACAGAAACATCAATAATTATATACACTCGTGGACAAACTTAGAGGAGAGCAAATAAAAAGGTGTAATTTCTCCCGTTGTAACTATCGTGCGTATTGGCCACTAACATTAGCAAATGCTATTAAAAAAGAGAGTTTTTGATTGTTTTTTAATTTTTCTAATTTCATTAATTATTTTTTCATTATTTTAGCGTGTACTGGCGATGAAAGAATATCCGCTACCCCGTATCATCCCGTGGGTGCCGTAAGAGGCGAAAGAGGCAAACAAATCAGGAGATGGGCAGCAGCGTCTCCCTAATTCTATACCTTTAAACGAGCAATTCTTGTAATATATATATATAAAAAAAAAAAAAAAAAAATATATATATAATCGGAATCTCGGAAACGGCTCCAACGATTTTCATAAAATTTAGTGTCCAGTGAGTTTCGGGGGCAATAAATCGATCTAGCTAGGATTTATTTTTAGTAAATGTCTTTTTGTCCGTGCTTTCAGGCAATGAAAAACTGCTACTATATAAGAAGGTTTTGACACTGTGTTAGTGATCGTAATAGCTCAAGTGGATATCGAGCGGTCGCGAAATCGTAATGACTTGGTTCGCGTCCTGTCTTCGGTCCGATTTTTTTTCCTTTTTATTTCAAGTTCCCTTCTTTTTTTAAGAAAATCTATTATTTCGAGCGCTTTTTTTAGTATTTTTTAAAAATACGAAAATAATTAAACTAATTGCATTCATTTTTTTATTCAAATAACCATTCTTTTTTCAATGTCATAAGATCAAAAAAAAGTATCAAAGTAATTTCAAAAAAAAAACGAGCAAAGCTAAAACTCAAGGGCTGGGGGGATATATAGCAGCCTATTTCTGCAAGACTTTAATAGGCAATAACGGTAACAGTTATGTATTTATTGCGCAATATTGCGTACTTTCAAACTGCGATTTTTTTTCAACTTATGAATTTTAATCAAAATAAAGTTTTTCTTAATGCATGTCAGACTTAAACACCACTCAAGTTACTAGGGCTGTTACTTTAATTGAAACTGTGCACACCAACAAACATGTGGCTCAGAAATTACGATTAGAAAAATCTATGGTACACCGAATTGTCAAGAGGTATCGGCAGACCGGGTAATATACGAGACTCGCAGGACAGGTATGTAATCGGGACACTGTGGTCAAAGATGACCGATTCATCGTTACCAGCGTGCATAGAACCATAACTTCTTCGGAGTAAGAATAAAGCTCCAAGGGGTTATAGTAAGCGCAAAAACTGATAGAAAATGCTAAAATAGGCCGGAATAAAATTCACACTTGCCTGGTATGCCACATGCAATCGAGTAGTTCAATTCGTGTTGATATTTCCGCGATTCAAAATATAAATACGGAGACTTTTACTATCGAAATGATGGTCCAGTCTGCAATATGGTCCAGTAAGTGCAAAAATTATAAGAATAATATTATATTTCTCAAAACTTTTGTAGGTATTGACGTATTTCATCATACAGTCTACAACATTCACCAAACTAATGCCTGCTTTAGTTTAAAGTATGAACTCCCATTTTAGTTTGCATTCTATCTTGCGCAAAAAACTACTCCTTCCACGCAAAAATAGCAGTAAGGAACCATGTCATGCAGGCGCCTCAACGTGGTATTCTACAGCAAGAAGTCGCAGCGTCTTCACTCCTCGCAGCTCTGCAGGTCGCTCCCCTCAGTCGCTCTAGCGTAGCCAACGCTTTATACCATCTACAATTTATACCTCACTCCAAGTTCAAAATTGACGACGCTTGTCTATCTGTAGTCTGTTATGTTGTTTTTGTTCAGAAAAAAAATTGAATACTTTTTGTGCTTGTTTCGCTACAGTATTACACCATTTTAGAATTTTGATGTGTTAATATATTTTTATACTGTAACGAGTGAAAGTTAATTAAAGTAAAATTAAGTAAAAATTTTCCAAAATTGCAAACAAGTTAACTTACTTTAATAATTTCTTAAATTTACGCGAACATACCAAAATTATATAAAATTAAATTATCATTGAATAAAACTATTTATACGAATTTTATCGCGTTTAATTAACTTATTTTTAATTCCCGAATTTTCGGGCATTGACTTATATATTACTAGCGTAAGGACCGGACCGACCGAACAACTAAAACGGACCAGTGCGCTGGCCCTAAAATTACAGTTTAGGGCCAAAGCGAATCGATCAACAGTAGTGCGCGCGCAGGACAGATTTGCCTGTCATAAATATGTCTAGTTGTGTGATAAAAGAATGCAAAAATTAGGAAACAAAGATTTAAGAAAAACGTGGGATATCGTATCATCGGTAAATAACCTTATATTAATTTTGTTACAATTAAATTATTATATAAACGCATTTTAAAAGTTTTATTTTACCGTTACTTTAGTTACGTTACCAAGATTAGGCCAGGGCTGGATTCAGACCCTCAAAAATATTGTACATGGAAATTAAAATTATATTATATTAAAAAAATTATATCACGTTTGACGTTTCATGTTTTCTTTCCCATGTGCCGGGATTTTGGCGTCACGCATCGAATGGGAACCTACTTCCTTTTGCTTACGCCATATTGACATTGCTCTTGTGTGCTGGCATTCTATTGACCCCTGCTTTATTTCTTCTAAGTCTACTGATGATATCATTCCCTTTGTTTCACAATTTATATATAGGTACGTTTCGTTTTTTAATGGTTTTATTTTTATTTATGTTTAATTTTTGTTTAAAGAACTTAGTGTAAGTTAAATTTTGAATATTGGTACCTAATATATTTTATATTCAATTAGGGTAAATCGAAAAGAGTACAAAAGAAACCATATCTGCTTAATTGAATCTGAAAATCTGATTCATAAAATATTTTGAAATTCTGTTTTCAAACCGATTGCTTCTGGAGCATCGAGTTTTTATCTTGGTAGCCCAAGTTAAAATTGTATCAAGGATGCAACATAAATGCATTGATCGAGCGTCAATTGGCCAGAAAGGGGGCTAGTTCTAATTTTATTAAAAAACACGGTACTCATGTACAATACAAAAATTCTCGATATCGTAAGGTTAATATTAAAATTTAAAAGGACCCAATAATAATACAAGTCAACCATTAGGTAAAATTATAGTATTTTCGCTTTGTATTATTACGATACTATATACTACAAACTATGAAATAATGATACAATTAGGATAATTATACTACGAAATCCGACCCTGGTTACGTCGTGTTTTGATATGACGTTTGTATTGGGACAGATGCGCTACTTTTTCTTGTATGAAAAAGTTATGAGTAAAATATTTAGATGGGCCTATCCTTCTTTTTGAAATCATTGGTTTCGGGTGCTTTACAGAACCCATCGTCATGGGGGGGACTGAGATGTTTGACGTTCCAATGTCATAGTTAGTACATATGTAGTAGCTATGTTTTCTATTTAAATTAAGATGTTTTTTTTTTTAATTTTAATAGTCTCGCGTATCATGCTTTTTATAAGTCTGTGTTCTTTTACGAGGATTTGTGGTTTATCAAATCTGATGTAATGGTGGGAACGATCTTAAACATGTTCACAGACTTCAGACTTCCCGGGATGTCGGTGCTTCACGTCAGCTATATGTTTTTTCACACTGAATGTTATATAGAGGTTAACGTTAACTGAAAAATATTGCTTTGTTAAGCATACCACTGCTGCACAAGACTTCAAGATACTGTAAATTCGTTCTGCGTAGATTGGACCAAAAATTTAATATTCAAAAACTGAAGGTAGCCGGGCTAACTATGACATTGGGACATCAAACAACCTACATAATATTTTAAAATTTCTAGCGCATCTTATTTCAAAGGATTTTAAAAAACTTAACGAGCTAAATATTTGTTCTTGGGTGGCTCCCTATATTACCTAATAAGTTGTTAATTCGTAACTAACGTAAGAATATTGTAATTTTATTGTTTAATATTATTTTAATTAAAATTGCCTTTCTGTCACAGAAATTTAAATAATAAGTCCTTAATATTTAGATTTCTGTGCTCTCTGTCGAGCGAACTGTAGAAATGGCAAATGTTGCTCGCTCGAGCACCTCATTTTTGTCAGTGTTTATGGACACCCACATTCTGTTTGATTAATATATATGTTTGATTATTTATATAAATGAGATACTTAATTTGACTACTAAAATAAGACTTCATTCAAAATTTCTGATTTTTTTTATTTGAAGAAATAACTAAATTAAAGATAATACTATTACTATATCGAGATTTACCTTGTAAGGTATTTATCTTGTACCCTTGTACCCTGTACAATATTTACCTTCGGTAGGTACCTTGTAAGATCCCATAATGAAACTGTGTAAAATTTATATATATCTAATGAAAAGGCTTATTATTTTTGGTCATGTATATTTGATCCCCGAGGTTCTACGAACGTTATTTGTTCTAAAATTACTTCGATTTTAGTCGACTAGATCGAATGAGGTAACGTTTTCATACCTACGCACCGTATTAACAAGTTGGCCTAAATCTGGATTTTTAAGTCTGTATTGTGAGTAAGCTACACATACTCGTAAACTTTATTGAGATTTAAAAAAAATATTATATCTAATAATAAACAAAGGGCCAATTTTTTAAGTCGCAGCTAAACTGTTTTACTTGACAGATGAATGAATGAATGAATAATTTATAATCAAATTTTTAATTGCGATTTATCCATTAATTTATTAAGCTATCCGACCGATCTATTGGACTATAGCTTTTTGTTAACTTCTTACAATCTATAAATATCTGGGAAACATAAGAAAAAAATAGTATATTCGAATATTGGTTGCTATCTTTCGAATAAACGTTCACAACAACAAAACATAATGTCCTACATGTTTAGCTGGATATTAAAAATCAGCCCTAATATATTAAAATAATTTATTGTAATTGTTTTTAAACCGACCATTGTTATGTCTCTACTACTCGTCGAAAAAGAGAGGTAGAAGATGAACCTTCGAAACACATCAGATTTTTTTAACTTTTGGTATTGGTCCCAATCCTTTAAACTTAACATTTTGGTGATTCATCCAAATAGTTCCCCTCAAATCCATAGGAATTAAACATTTCGGTGATTTACAACTCTGTCTGAAACTCTGAAGTAAAATTCCAAAAATAAAACTAATAATCTCAACATGATTAATTTGTGATAGTAAATTATGCTGCTTAAAGGGTAAATATAAATAAACGTCAACGGCATCAAATGGACACGTCCGCTTTCACTGTGAAACTCTCTTTGTGCACACTAAAGGTTTATGTAGTACCTAGCGTTTTAATTACACGTTAACATCAGAATCTTCATTATCTTTCAGACGCTACAAACAAGCGTCGAACAAATACAACTGCAAAATGTAATCAGCATTTCTACGGAAATTGCGCTACAGGCCCGATTTCACCTATAACAGTGCTTCATTGCCTGGTGGGGAATATTTCTCAGGTACCATTCAATCATTTGCTAAAATTCGACAAAGTTAAAATCAAACATTCCATACAATGTTTACCTGATATCGATTTACAGTATCTAAATAAAGAATATTATAACTAAAGTAGGGTAAGTAAGTTCCTTAAGTTTTGCCATCCTATAAAACCAAAATTGAGAGAAGGGCAGAGACAAAAACAAAGTTGTACACTATAACTAATATATTAAGAAAAAAATCGCATCTTTAAGTTAGTGTCTGACAAACGAAGATAATTTCGACATCTGAATTTAAGGAATTCCAAAAGCAATCAGGAATCATACATATATAACTTATGCTCCACGCCATCCTGCAGCAAATGGGTAGGCTGAAAGATTCGTACAAACTATTAACAAAAAGATCTCTTAAGAGTATGGAAGAAATTTGCAGTCATATATTGCATGACAAAATACCTTTTGAATCTTTACTTTTAATTAAAACTCAGTTAAGGAGTACACCTAACGAAACGGAAACAAACATTCAATGTTTAAGAGAGAAATAAGAACGAAACTTCATGTATTATTTCGAAAGGTCTAAGTAGGACGTCAGAATAACAGCTGTACATACCATTTATTTAAAAAAATTCTCAGCTTGAGGCACGTGTGTGTGTGAGCACTGGTGGCTCGCCACATAAAGAGAGAGACTGCTATATGCCGGCTCAGCCAGTGCTCTAAATTAGGGTGTACACGTCGCGTATCGCACGTACGCACGTACGTACGCACGCACGCACGCACGCACGCATGTACGCACGCACGCTCGCATGCACGCACTAACGCACGCACGCACGCATGCACGCATGCACGTACACACGCACGCACACACGCACGCACGTACGCACGCACGCTCGCACGCACGCACGCACGCACGCACTCAGGCATGCACGTACGCACGCACGCTCGCACGCACGCACGCACGTACGCACGCACGCACGCACGCACGCACGCACGCTCGCACGCACGCACGCTCGCACGCACGTACGCACGCACGCACGCACGCACGCACGCACGCACACACGCACGCACGCACGCACGCACGCACGCACGCACGCACGCACGCACGAACGCACGCACGCACGCACGCACGCACGCACGCACGCGCGCACGCACGCACCACGCTCACGCTCACGGACACGCACACGCACGCGCACGCGCACGCGCACCCGCACGCGCACGCGCACCCGCACGCGTACGCGCACGCGCACGCGCACACGCATTCGCACACGCACACGCACACGCACACGTACCACACGCACACGCACACGCACACGCACACCGCACACGCACACGCACACGCACGCACACGCGCACACGCACACGCACACGCGCACGCACACGCATACGCACACGTACACGCACACGCACACGCACACGCACACGCACACGCACACGCAACACGCACACGCACACGCACAAGCACACGCACACGCACACGCACACGACAGCACACGCACACGCACACGCACAGGCACAGTCGCAGGCACACAGGCACAGGCACAGGTACACGCACACGCACACGCACAACCCCGCACACACACAAACCCCCACAGCACACACACACACACACACACACACACAACACAACACACACACACACACACACACACACACACACACACACACACACACACACACACACACACACACACACACACACACACACACACACACACACACACACACACACACACATATTACTATTGTCTATACTATACTAATATACTACAACATAAAATTAATTAATTAATATTTTTTGCTTTATAATTCACCATTTGATATGTTATGCAACTACTCTGCACACGGAATAATACATGCAGAAGGAAACCGAAACAGGAGATGGGAAGAAGCATCTTCTTGATCACAACTCAAAATTATAAAAATTACAATTAGTAACCGGCCTGCCAAATGCGGCAACTATAACAAGTGAGGTAATGTATGAAAGAGGTATATGAGTCGTGGTAGCTCAGATGGTTAACGCTCGCTGTGTATATAACGGAACGCGAGTAACCCGGGTTCGATCCCCGCCGGCACCAATGAAATTGTTAATTGCAATTTTAAGTGCTGATTTACCACGTGCTCGGCGGTGAAGAAAAACATCGTGAGAAAACCTGCATGTCTGAGGAATAAGAAAAAAAATATTTTGAAGACATGTGAAGTTCGCCAACACGCATTGGGGCAGCGCGGCGGACACTTACTTGCCCTAAAACCCTCTCAGAAATGAGGGGAGGCCTGTGCCCAGCAGTGGGACGTATATAGGCTGTAACTTTACTTTACTTTACTTTATGGAAGAAGGCTTAGTTCAGCAGTGGACTTATAAAGCTTGTAATGGATAATAAATATACCGAAAATTCTAGTATATATTTGTTATATTATGTGTCTGTAATTATAATATTAATACTGTCAGGAAGAAGCAAGTATAAGCAGCTAATTATAGTCTTCAGTACCCTTCATATTAATAAAGGATTCTGGTGGAGAAAGCCTGATTCAATGTCTGTTAGATTTTAAAAAAAATTATAGTAAGTCATAATATGCGAAACTAAAAGCGTCATCGGAATAAGCATTCTGAAATCAGCTTTGAGTATAACAGGTTTCCTTGTCAGTGTTCTATTGTAGTCTATGCTCAAAGCAAGGCATTCCAAAAGTTACACTATTAAAATTCTTTGATAAAACTCTCGCCTCTGACATGTAATTTTACAGATTTAGCAGCTTGTTTTGTTTCTGTTAATATTCAACAAAGCATTTGCACGAAAGCTTGGTTCAAAGGAACGAAAATTTTTCGATAATATATTGTCACAATCTGAATTAGGTTTAAGTGCTAATACCACTGACCTCTATATATACAAGTACGCTGGACTGGCTATACCATACAAAATGATAGTGCCAATTTGAAGCGCCGCTAAAGGATGTCTTGAAAAATAAAAATGACATAATATGCCAAAGTATGTTGTCTTATTCATATTGTCATATTTAATAAGTCTATATTTTAAACTTTTAAACTAAAAAACGAAAGTATTTTATGTTGTTTCATTGTTCATAATATTAGTTACATAATAAGAATTATTTTTATTAATAATGAGAGGGTGCGTAATCTGTAAAATTCGTTACCAAAAGGGAAGTGGTATAACATTTCACAAGTAAGTGAATTTGCAGTAAATATTAAACAAATTAAAACTATTTGATAATATAAGTACTTAGAAATTTGTTACTAATCTTAATATTATATATACAAATGTTCTATACATTTGATAAACAATAAAATTCAATGGGTTGTCTTCTATACATTTCCCCCTAAAAAATATATCGTAAGTTTCCAACTGAACCTACTATTATGGCTTAAAATCATAAATATTGTAATTGGCGTCAAAATGATCATATTTGTTCCAAACATTTTACAGACGACTGTTCTATTAGACATGAGAACTGCACCACTTTAAAAAGGCAGTATACCGACAATATTTTCTGGCAGTACCAGTACCAAACACAACCAACTACCAAGTACTAAGTATTAGATTATTATTTCGAATGTTTTTTTTTTATTTCTTCTTTCCTCATTTTCCACCAAACTCAAGGGCCGTGGAGATCCATGGTAGCTCAGATGGTTAACGCTCGCTGTAATTATAACAGAACACGAGTAACCCGGGTTCAATCCCCGCCGACACCAATGAAATTATTAATTGCAATTTTAAGTGCTGATTTACCACGTGCTCGACGGTAAAGGAAAACATCGTGAGGAAACCTGCATGTCTGAGGAATAAGAAAAAAAATATTTCGAAGACATGTGAAGATCGTCAACACGCATTGGGGTAGCGCGGCGGACACTTCCTTGTCCTAAAACCTTCTCAGAATGAGGGGAGGCCTGTGCCCAGTAGTGGGACGTATATAGGCTGTGACTTTACTTTCAAGGGCCATAGCCAACTGTCGAAAGGTCGCCTGATGATGTCGATCCACGTTGGATGTGTGTTAGTGGGCTGCGGCTAGAGGGTGGAGTCGTAAGAGAAGAGGAGTGTTGGCATGGCGATTGGTGATGCGCTACTCGACTACTTGATGCTTCCAAGTGCTCGTTTTTCCCTGGCTCCATTCACATATCGGGCTCGGTAATTGATAATTTCAGTTTTTTTATATTGTACTTCTAATTTCGAAAATGACGTTGTAAATAACTGATAACTATGTAATTCAAGGTTTATATTTTTTATATTATCTTACTAGCTTGCCCATTGCAGTCGCAGAAGAAGTAATTGTATAAATATCATTAAAAATGTGGAACAGTTATATTGTATAATTAGGAATGATAATACAATCATTGAAATAGAATGATATATAACTTTCAAATAAATGGTCAGTATAATACGCACGCCACCTCGTGTCAGTTAATTGTACCATGCGTATAACCTTCGCACAAGTGCAACCAATAAGTTGAATAAGTTTTACCGCAATCTGATGAACGGTATGGCATCGTAGAAAGTACGAACAAACATAAATTTTTATATAGTAGAAAATATTTTACTGTCTATAGACAGGCCTGTAGTTGATTAGAATAGGCGTTATTATAGCAGCTGATTTGTTTTTTATAATACTAAAACTAAATGAATGGTTGACAATAAATTATTCTAGAAATTTTGTTTTTATTTCTATTTTGTGTACTTAGTTTAATCTTAATAATTTTTTAGTTTAATGGTTAAGGGCTATGATGGCTACCCGAGTGCAGAACCAGAGTACAAAACTAATCCAACTGTAGAGATGTGTAAGACAGGGTGACGTAATATCCCCGAAATACTTTACCACTGCACTGGAAAACGTTTTCAACCTACTGGACTGGAAAGGATACGGTATTAACGTCAATGTCGTGTACGTCACTCACTTTCGATTTGCCGATAATAGAGTCCTTATGGCACAATCGCTGGAGGACCTACGCACTATGTTCAATGACCTCAATAGTGTCTCCCAACGGAGGTCTTAAGATGAACATGGACAAAACAAAAATCATGTGTAATGTCCATGTCACACCTATGCCGGTGGTTTTGGGAGCACTTAGCTAAAGTTGTTGATGAGTATTTTTATTGGGACAAATAGTCCGACTAGGTAAGTTCAACTTCGACCGACAGGTCAATCGACGGATTTAACTCGGCTGGGCAGCGTTCGGGAGATGACAACACATCTTATTTATTTATTTATTTATTTAAAACTTCATATACACAAGTGGTATATAGGCGGACTTAATGCCTAAGGCATTCTCTCCCAGTCTACCTTGGGATGATGCAGAGATAGAATGAAGTAGGTGTAATAAAAAGTTAATATGCGAATACTAAAATAAAATAACAAAAAAAAATTGTAATACATGGATATAAAAGACATAAGATATAAATGGTACATCGCAAAAAAATAGATAAAATTACATTAATATTCATACACATATATGTATATAAAATATATAATATACATAATTACAATAAGAACAATAAGAATATATATATACACATATAAACATACATATATACATATACATACACAATATATATATACATATACATACATACACACACATACATACACATATACACATATACATATACATACACATGTACAACCAGTGCGTGTTGCCAGTGATGACTTACGGATCAGAGACGTGGTCCTTCACTGCTGGCCGTATGAGGACGCTGGTTCTGCCGATGATGAGGATGATGATTCTGCCAATTTATTAAGTAAGTGTTCCCGAACCTTCATCTTGAACGCGTACCGATTGCTAGCCGTCCTGATTTCGAGAGGGAGTGCGTTCCAAAGGAGAATAGATTGAATGTGGAAAGAAGAATGAACAAGTCCAGAGCTATGGGATGGACATAGGAGAAGAAGGTTGTTCGTAGAGCGGAGGTTTCTCTCATGACTAGCACTAAGCAACTGAAAGTGAGGAGATAAGTAGGAAGGGGAAGTTGGATCTTCTCGTCAGGAACACCTCAAAACTAGATCGTACAACCAATGCGTGTTGCCAGTGATGAAATATGGATCTAAGATGAGGTCTTACACTGCTGGCCGTATGAGGAAGCTTGAAGTCGCTCAACAATCTATGAACATCTCCACTAGGTGGAGTCAAAACCTGGTAAAACATGCAGGAAGTTGATGAATGCAAGTAGCTCAGGACCGTGCTTTGTGGCATTCCTTGGGGGAGGCCTATGTTCAGCAGTGGATTTGTGAAGGGTTTTATGATGATAAATGATAATGGCATTATACTAATATGATACATAAATAGAATGGACGTTACGGGTAGAGTCCACCTATCCATAGAGTCCAATCTATTTATTTAGGTATAGGTAGGGTATAGAATTTTTATCGATATAATTTGGTACACTGTCTTATCCCTAGTATTAGTTCCGTGGACATGCACTTCTGCTGTCAGCGCCAAAATGGCGGGAATTTAATCGCTTTATCATGTCACGGTGTATAGCCAGTCCAGCGTACTTGTATAAATATAGAGGTGAGTGGCTAATACTAAATGCTTACATAGTGCATTATATAGGCCAATGGCGAACAAACAATTTTTTTTTACATTTTTTTCTTGCGCCTTTAAATGGAAAATATAACTCTTGAAATCCTGAACAATTTTTTCTTCAGTCATTCTACTGCAGGAAGTCAAGAATTAAAGATTTTCCACATTAAACAAAATTCACCTCAGAATAGGCAGCATGGTATAAGAATTTTACCTGCCTTAGTTAGCAAAACGTTACAACAACAACAGCTATTCAATATAAGTTTTAATTATGCATATATAGAGTAATTACTAGCATAGAAGGAATCCTAAAATGTCGCGTTAGTATATTGAGAAGAGTTTTGTGAATAAAATACACATCAAGTCTGATGTGTATTTTATTCACAAAACTATTAGCCTAGTCAGGCTGTATGATATAAAACCTTTACCCGCCTTAATTGGCAAATCTTACCGACTACAAGAACAGTAGTCAATATAGAATACTATAATACATACATATTCCATGGGCACGCATATGAACTTGCGTTGGTGCTCCATAAACATTTTCGCACCTATGAGTCGGTTCTATTTTGTTTGTTCAATGACCTGGTAAGGACCAGTAGTAGTATAATAAGTCTATTTTGGTTAGATAAAACATAGTAAATTATTTTATTGATACACCAACAGATCCCGCTCACCTACTAGAGGTAGAAACGGAAGTAGAACGTAGGCTGCGCTGCCACCAGCGCGCGAACCACTCGATCTTGTAACAGTAGGTGAAGTTACAGAAACCATCAAAAGCCTTAAGAATAGATCAGCCCCTGGGCCAGACGTTATCAGCAACAAGGTGATCACATCCCTTTCGACGCCACTTATTTACCTCCTTGTAGGAATATTCAACACTCTTCTCACAAACTGCTCCTTCCCGGACATCTGGAAAGAAGCAGACGTAATAGGGATCCCAAAACCTCTAGTTACAGACCCATCAGTCTGCTCAACACTTTGGGTAAACTATACGAGCGCATTATTCACAAGCGTCTCCGTTTTTACACGGAATCTAACAGACTCCTCCCCGACGAGCAGTTTGGCTTTAGAGCCGATCACTCATGCACCCACCAGATTCATCGCCTAACAGAATACATTCTGTCTGGCTTCAACCACAACCCGACAAGGAAAAAGTCTCGAAACACGGGAGCCCTCTTCTTCGATGTCGCAAAGGTGTTCGACAAGGTCTGGCACGACGGCTTGATTTACAAGCTGTACAAACTAAACGTATCCGATAGGTTCGTGCACTTCATACGAGCCTTCCTCTCGAACCGCACTTTTCGCTATCGCTATACAAGGCTCCGTCCTATCTCCACTCCTCTTCACACTCTTCACGAGTGATATTCCTAAAGACCCAGTGGTGAACACCGCACTCTTCGCCGACGATACGGTACTCTATGTTTCAGACTATAATAAAAATAGTCTCTCCTTGAAGCTCCAAAAAGCCACCAATCGCCTAAGCAAATGGTTCCGCCTATGGAGAATTGATGTGAATCCCGAAAAGAGTGTCCTCTAAACCAAAAACAATTTCACTATATGACCGCCCAATTCCTTGGGAAGAATCGGCTAAATACCTAGGCGTCACGTTCGACATTCGCATGAGTTTCGCAAAGCACATAAGTGCAGTACGCAACAGAGCCAAGTCGGTCATTGGCCGTGTACACCCTCTCGTTAACAGCAATAGTAAGATGGCGCTAAGACACAAACTTCGACTGTACAAAACCTACGTTAGACCAATTATGTCCTACGCAAGTATAGCTTTCGCCCACACCTAAAAGACCCACATTTTAAAACTCCAAAGAGTCCAAAACTTTTTCATCCGAAAAGCCACTGGTGCACGGTGGTATCAACGGAAATGCATCCTGTAGAAGACCGAAAGACTGGATACTTTGCGCTGGTGTTCGAGGCTGGTAAGATTAGTTTCAACCAAATTCGGGTCACCAATAAGCCTCTTAGTACGCCTTTCCATTGAATCCAAGGCCGCTAGGAAGCATTTTGCAGCACCAGCCCATATATGGTATTTAATTTAAGTATTTATATTTTGTTTGCAATCCTCTTATTTCTACTACTCTTTAGACTCGTAGAAATCCTATTCTGTCTAGGAGTATGTATGTAAAGGTTTAAAAAATATAGAGAGCCAGGGCTATTCCGTTTATAGACCGTAAAAATCCCGGAAACGCATGTTCATCTATCCACCCCAGACGGGATTGATAATCGAAAATCGTATATTATTTTTTTCTTTAGATTTTCTGCCTCGGCTGTATATGTACAGTCATTTATAAAAACCCAATAAAAACTGACCCAAGATACTTAATACATATTAGCATATTTATAAAAATATGTACATAATTCTTCATTAAAAGGTCAACGCGGAAAAAAGAAATCTTACTTAATTAAATAATCACTATAATCTAGGCATAAAACAATTTAGGATGGTGTTAAAGACAAACATCCAAAAGTAACTTTTCGGAATTCTTGCAAAAACGCCCAGTTTTTCGTCTTTTGTAGCAAAGTAATTAAGAAAACGATTACTAATGTAGGTACATTAAAAGTGACGAATTTATTCAGGATTAATAATTACGTCTACTCAATAAAGAAATTACTGTTATTGTTATGTTTTAGAATTTATTACGTCTACTCAAAAAGAAATTACTGTTATTGTTATGTTTTAGAATTTATAAATTACATAATAATATTATTTAAGACGAGGAAGTTTAATTTGATTTAAATGCAACACGTAATGCATAGATTTTAATAGTCTGTAATTCTTTTTTGTATCATTTGGTGGTTTTTTGGTGTTAAAGTGTATGAGATGAACAGCTGTACTTGCTGCTGACAGTAGATATCTGCCGTAATCGTTTGGTCAGATTTTAGAAAGCTCTAGTGAACGACACCGGCGCTAGTCCACCAAACGCTCACAAGTAACTTTTTCTGAGATAATTTTCGTTTAGGGCAGGATTTGGCTGGGTCTACAGGGTTCAGGCATTGCGATGAGCGCTTCTCATAATCGTACCATATCCACTTTTTAAGTAATGATTTGATTTAAAATCCCTTTAATTTTGTGTCGGTTGAGCAAAGTAACACAGCAGTCGACACGTGTTTGCAAGTTCATTCACTCTTCTACCCTTTAAGTTTTTTTACTTTCCTGATTAGCTTCAAGTGGATACAGTTTTATCACTTACCCCGAAGCCTGCAGCTTTCTCTGAAGTGCTTTGTGATGGATCCGCTTCCACAATAGCTTTTAATTCTTCATTATCCACTTTGGTCTCCGGGCGTCCACGGGGTTGGTTCTGAAGGTGGAAATTTTCGGAACGAAAACGTTGAAACCAAAAACCTACCGTGCTTTCTTTTGCGACACCAGCGCCGTACACTACACACCATTAACCCTTCGAGCTGTTTCTGAAGCACTGGTACCACAGTAGAACTCGTACTCGTAAATATACCGATATTTCATGTTTTTCATTGTGCGGAAATAAACGACGCCAAAGAAAAAAATTATGAGGAAAAAACAAATGCATGACTGTTTTCAACACTCAAATATACCAGCTAAATGAATTTGTAAATTTGAATTTGGAATTCTTAACCAAAGAGGAGATATTTTAGATCAAAGTGGCCAGTACGACAAAACGCTAATTTCAATAAAAAACTGAATATAATAAGTAGAGAAAATGGTATTAAGGCAATGGATCGGTATATAGATCCCAGAACCGACAACTGATGGACAAAAAAGGTTCTCGACCGGTACCTCGTATCGGTAATAAAGGATTAGGCGATCAGGAAAGACATGCAGGAATTCGATGAATGCAGGTCGATCAGGATCGTGCTTTGCAGCATTCCTTAATGGAGGCCTATATTCAGTAGTAGACTTCTGAAGCACTGTAATAATGATAATGATGACAGTGAAATTATTTAAAATTAAAGTCGATTTGAATTCCAATAGTTCTATCACTTTATTTTAATAAACGATAAAAAGACAGAAAGTTATTTTAAAATATTCATGAATTTTTAAAAAAAATTACTTATTAAGTAGTTTTGTCTTCTTGCACATTGTTTCTGAGTCCTTATCGTTATCACCGCCGACTCGTAAATCTTCGAACGTTAAAGGTTGAAAAGGATAACCATTGCCTTCATAGAATTTGCTCATAAATTCCACCCTTTACAAACACGAATATTAATGTTTGCTTGTGCAATTAAAAACATATATCAGCATCAAACGAATATTTTGATAATCCTTTAAATATTAAACGTATTTGAAATTCATTTACCTTACAAAGAGGCTCTGAGTATATACAAATTTTAATTATTTTGCCAAAATTCTTAATCATTGATTAAGAATTTTAACGTAATACCCATGCCAATTTTTAACGCAGTAATTATGTATATAGTAAACAACAATATATTATATAAATATGTATCTACCGCGAAGTGGCGGTGTAAGAATTCCCACTACCCCATTTCATCCAGTGGGTATCGTGAGAGGCGCCAGGGGTAAATTGAACAGGAGATGGGTAGCAGCATCTTTCTGATAACAAATCAAAATAGTAAAAAACCGCGGTTGCCAATGCGTCTGTCAAGCGTGGCAACTATGACTCTTTGGGCTGTAATGGATGTGATGGAATATATACAGAAAGTACTTGTGCTTTTTATATGATAAGGGTGACAAACGAGCACACAGTCCACCTGATGGTAAGTGGTTGCTGTGGCCCATAGACATTTACATCTATTCTCGATTACCAATCAAAATTCAGATGCGTTGTCACTGGTGAGGACTTAGATGGAATGCCTCGTTTCCAGTAGAAAGGGTCTCCGGTTCTCTACATTCACCGTACGGAACACAGCAGCATTAAGCTACTATTTGACGCTGGTATTCTGTGAGAGCGTGGTCCTTCCCCGGTCGAGCCGACCCATTCATGCTACAACTATACTACCAATATACCTAACTGCAACATGGCTCTACCACGTATAACAGATTGCAGATTTAAATAAAAAATTTCACTTTTATAAGAAGTTAAAAACTCTGTGATTACAAAATTATTGTTATGATGGAAAATTCTTTTTAAATAATTCCGAACACCGCAACTTCCTGTAAGTATCATATGGACAAACGTAAGGGAACACTACTGTATCGAACAGTTTCCGTAGTAAATTTATGAGATAAGGTCGGCAGTAGATTTCGATGTAGTGCCAGAGAAAAAAGAGATTTGCCTTTCATCATACATGTGTACCAAAGCAAATAATGATTTGTATTGCACAGATACTGGCTTTGAGCGGAATTTTTAAGCAGAACCTTATTAAAAAAATAACTATTATAGCCCTGGCCTACACATTTGTTATTTCCTTTTTCTAGATGTACCTTAAAAATATTATTGTTTTTTTATTCCAAATTAAATTAAGTAAAAAACCAAGACGATACACATAGTACGTTTTTGATTCAAACAGTTTGTATTACTTCAGTATATTACACGATTTAAAGCAAAAGTAGTATGTCGCTTTTCTTCCTGGTTTTTTCTGCTGTGAAATTGTTACTATAAGTGGATATGACACACGTTGCCAGTTATTAGTAATATAACTTTTATTTTGATTTTATTTAACATTGTTTACATTTTTCATTACATCATAAAAATCTAAATAATGTTAAATAAAACGCTGGAAATAATATAGGTTTCAATAATTCTAACCTTATAGTGGCGGTGTGAGAATATCAACTAACACATTTACATCCCGTGCGTGTCGTAAGAGGCGAATCGAAACAAATCGTTAGATGGGCAGCGGCATCTTCCTAATAACGATTAAAAATTAATAAGCTGCAACTGCCAACCCGCTTGCCAAGCGTGGCAACTATGGCAAATATCCCAACCTGTGTACAGAAGTGGACTTTAATAGGCTGAACGGTTTATTTGCTTCGTTTCATTATATTAAGCCACTTAAGTAAGTTAAGTATCTCTTTATTCTATGTAGGTATATTAAGATTTCATTAAAATTTTAAACCTACTAAGTTACGCTGGATACTCGCCAAAATTTGTGTGTTAGCGAATCAAGTTCGATCTCCTCCAGTATCACTAAACCATAACAAACCAGTATATTAAGTGCTAATTTTTGTCCATAAATTATATATATTATGTCCAAGTTCTCATTGAAAATAGTTTGGCATGCATAACAAACAGAATGTCTTTTTTTTTTAGGAGAGGGGGCAATTGAGATTGAATTGATTGAAAAGATTGAAAATTAATTGATCACCTGATGGTAAGTGACTACCGCCGCTGATATGCAGAAGAAACAGCGTTGATGATAGCACGCAGCCTTGTGTTACACCAGCATTAATAGGCTTATAATCGGAGCATGCACCGTCTAAAACGACTTTGATGCTCCGATCTGCAAGAAATCTGGCGATCCAATTGCATAATTTCTCGGGAAGTCCATAGAAGGAAGGTTCGAGAGAAGCGCTTTGAGCCAAAACACGATCGAAGGCCTTCGCTATGTCCAGACAAACGGCCAATGCTTCCCTTTAAACTCTACTGCCTCCACTCATCTATGAGATATGAGTCAGATAGACGAGAAGATCACCAACTGATCGAACCCAATTAAAACCATATTGTCGGTCTCCAATCAGCAAGTGATTTTCAAGGTACGTCATGAGCTAGCATTTTATAATGAATTCCATTATTTTGGAGAACATGGAGGTGATGACTATAGTCAGATGGGTCTTTGCGGTCGCCTTTTTAGGGATCGAGTGGATAAAAGCTGTCTTCCATTGATTTGGGACTACGCCTAGGAAATAGACGCGTAGCCAAAGGATCGTCAGGTCCGAACCTTCAAGACTGCTAAGGCGTCAATAATAGATGTCTTCTATGACGTATACACAAACGCCAGCTCGAGGCATAAATGAGTGAAGTACCCTGATGTTGCAAAAAATCACGGATAGCGTGGCAGGGGTCGCCTTGGTCTTGTTGCTCAACTTGCCCCGAGCACTTATTGTCGAGTGGAAATTTGACCCCCCCCCCCCCTAGAATACGCGGGTAGCCTGAGCACTCACGCGCAAGAGTGAAGTAGCTTGATCGTGGATGCTCAGCGAGGGATTCTCCATTACCAGGGATGTAGGTACACTTCTGGGGTAGTATCACATTTAATTCCGCTACCGTGCTGATAGGGTTAGGAGAATCCTCTGGTAATACTCCTGTCATTACAGTCTATGCCATTACAATATTATATAATTATAGTGACCTAGTTAGCAATCGCCAAATTGTAATTATCTTTCAACATTTTTCATTTCATCAAACATTCAACAACAACAAACTTTCCAAATTATGTATACAAATTTACCAATGTAGACGCAATGTATGAAGAAAAGCTGACAGTCCTTCCATAACAACTAGTATAGAAACCGCGAAAATAGCCCAAATAGAAAAAACAATAAATATCTTCAAAGAACCATATGGGGTTCGATCCTTAAGCGCTAATTTTGACATTATCATCTGCCATAACATATCTGACAGCTCTGAAAACAAACACATGAAAATGGGTATGGCACAAATAAGTCTACTTAACAAGTTTATTGAGCATTTAAGCACTTGGAATGGTAGGATTAGGAGACTATTTGTATGATCTTTGAAATATAAAGATGACCCACGCCAAATTCGTTGCAAATGCATGGTCTAGTTATGAAATTCTAGTCATCCCCGAGGCCTCACATGGCTTTCCACATGCTTGCAGCTGGCCTTGTTATGAGTTGATGGTACAAATAATGATGACGATGATGACAATAAATTTGCATGATACTCGTAAACGATCATAAAAAATTGGTTTATCTCCTTCCTCGTCAGCCAGTAAATTCCGCTGCTGGACATGGCCTCTCCCGTCGTTGGAAGAATTAGCCTCAATAGTTACGCTCAGCAGGCGATGATAGACTTTTGACTCAATTTTATATCAGACGTATCGGAATTTCATTTCTTCTGAGTTTCCATTTTTCGAAGATTTCCTAGTCATGAACAACATAATAAATTTTAATTAAGTGTAAAATACTTACGTTCATGTGCTAACGATAGCGCCCACAGACGTAGATATGAAGCAGTATGTGATACGGTGCTTAGAACAAATTCAATACTACGTATCGCCTGATGGATCATTAATTCCCCAAAAGGAATTGAATATTTAGCAACTTCGGCCAGCAACAAATCCTCCGCTTTTTTATCAGAATCTCTTCGTTGATACCTTCTAAATTGACTTATTTTAGCCTGTAGGGATAAAAATTAGAGTAATCATAATAATAATGACTAAGTGGTCAGGTAGTACTGATACTGACGGCAATAAATTGTATCAAAATACAATTTCACCAAGATGTTTTGGAATATAATTTCGCGTAGTAGTAGCATCAAAAAATCCATCACACCGTTAAGTACCGTGGGCGTCGTCATAAATTACTTTAAGATCTGTTTGAAACTATGTTAGACATGTAGGTATTTGACAGTTGTCACTGGTGGTGATAAATATGAAAGATTAGATTAAATTAACAGAGCCGTCGTACAGCTATTTACATAATAATATGTAAATTGCATTACGTCAAAATGTCTTACGACATTAAATAAAGTATAATAAATTTAATGTTTCATACTGAGTATATCATAATATATAATATCGCAGCGTCAAGAGCGAAACATCTGAGACTACGAATATCGATACGTTTCCCAAGCTTAACATCAGGTAAATCTTCTCTATGAAGGGTAAGACTCAAATGCAGCAACGGATTTTTAAAGTTGATGAAAAACAATTATTATGTAGATTCCTACAAGCAGCTGTCTACAGACTATGTAAGTATTTACTCAAAATTAACTAAGGGACTATAAATTGTTGATTTCTCAAAACATTCAACAATTTTTTAAATGAATTAATGTAATATGAAATAATTACCATCACTTTATCTTTCTCCTTTTTATTAATTTTGTACATGTATAAAGGAGTCCCAAAAAGCAATATAGGCACACAGAGAAGCGCAGTAAACAGAAGTACCATCTGCACGACCTGTTGACCGGGAAACATATATGCATCGCAGTCGCTCCCAACAGGCTTAGAAGTGGAAAGCAACATCATGTCGATGAAGAGAATTAAGATAAGTGGAGCACAACCGGGGCTACTTTTGATGTTAGCTGTTGGAAAATAATTCCATCGTAAAGATATCAATTTTTGTTTATTTGTATATTATAAATATTGTAAAACCTTCTTTTCTAAAATATTGTTTCAATGGGGCCACTATAAAGTGTAATGAGATAAAAAAAAAAATATTTCTGCATGATGTAACACTAAGATATAATATAAACTATTCTTTCATATTATGATCGTGATTAATATATTGAAACCCATTTCTGAAGTTGTTATCGAGAGAAATAACTAAACTCGTAAAATTTGACCAATTGTTTTAATGAATATTTTATACAATAAACCTTAAAAATTACGATAATAAAACACTCCCACTGCTATTTTAATGCAGACGACAATTGACTGAAGCTGACACTATAAGTGCAAACACTGCTTTTCACTCTTTTAATCTACTGTAGCTCAAATTAGTACATGATATTACATAGAATTCACAACAGACCCGAAAACCTTCAATTTCTCTGTCTGCATTGACTGGAATTTAACCCCTGGACGAAAATTTTCAATACTCTGGCCATTAGACCAAACGGTGGTCATTATAAATACATTAACATCGTCATCAGCCCTCGCGGCCTGCTCCTGGGTAAAGCATAAACGTGCATGTACAAAGTACAAAATTGTTAAAAAAAATATCATCGCCGTTAAAAAACGTATCTCACCAGTTTTACTGCTAAACATAAACCATTTCATGTAAATTAAAATAACCAACCACAGAAATAGGCAGCATAAAAACAATATTTGTGGAATAAATTCAAGGAAAATAGCGTGTGTGCGACGAAAATAACTGTAACAACGGAAGTAATACTTTATATCGTAATATTGAAACATATTTTAAATGAGAAAATGTAAAGGAAAAATACTTACATGTGATTGAACAAGCTTAAAAATAGTCCAAATATCATGTGTATTATACCAATAATTATAGAAATCTTCATTTTCATAGAGTTCTCGGTCATAATCCTGTTGTAAGCAAACTGTTAAAAATGAGATAACAAAATTTTAACAAACTTTTTATACTTTTTTAATAAAACAAGTTACTAATGAAAGAGTTGAGTAAAAAAAATTAAAAATAAAACAAGTATCTTTATTTCTTTAGAGTAGAAAGGTTTTTATAAAAATATGTCTGTAACATTACATCTTCTGTTGTGTTCCAGATTGATGGACAGAATATTCATAATAATTTCACGCTAGCTGGCATTCCATTTTAGTCCTACCAAGTGCAAGCACCTGTTTAATACTATTAGAGTATTAACTAACTCTGGTACTAGAGTTAGTTTTGTTTTTGGTTTCCATGGTTGCCTGTAGCAACTTAAATTAGTTATCTTTATACTAGTTAGTAGAACTTCTGTCATGCCTCGAAGGTCTTCTAGCTACATTGGTAACATCCTCGTATCAATTCCCTCGCCATCAGCAGTTCAGCAGCAGTATAGTGTTAGTATGATTGCAGGTCTTGAGGCATTCCATCTTGAACCTCAGAGATGACAACTCATCTGTAACCTTTTTATGATATGTTAGTTTCAGGTGTCCATGAGCTGTGTCATTTACAATCAGGTTTGATGTAAATTTGTTTGTAATTTTTAATAGGTAATTTTATAATAATTTGTGCTGTAAATTTGTAAACCTTTTATGTCTGAAAATTTAACTAAATACATACACCCACAGAAATAGTAATAATAATACAATAGAAATGAATTAGCGCTCGATTACTTCCAAAACCGATGACGCCAAATATTACCGTATTATAAAGATACGCACAATGCACAATAATATATAATGTTTCACATTACATTGTTTAGCGTGTTTTTCAACGTAGAACAAAAGCAGCAATGGTGATTGTACAATGCGAAAAGTAATAAATGAAAGTTTAAAATGGTGAATATCACAGTAAAGTATTCCTTTAGATGTAAATTAGTTAAAACAATAATAATTAGTAAATAATCAACTTACCGATGAAATGTTATGGCTTTATTGGTTGAATTACAATATGTCCTTGATGAGTTTTTACAACTGCTTATGCTGCAGTTCACTATTATAAATTTTTAAAAACATAAATTCACGTACGACGTTCCCCGCTCAACTAAATCACAAAATGGTGAATTATGTTCGTCAACACATGATAGCGGCGACAAGGTAACGCGTCGACTTCTATTGTCTTATTATTACGATTTCTGTGCATACACCAGACATCACATATTTTTACGTAAACTAGGAGCATAAAACACAATGCAATAAAAATTTTAATCACCTCCCAAATAGGATCCACACCTAAAATATAAGGATTGTTTGTATCCAAAGAAGGATTTAGTTGAAGAAAATTTTGATTCATGATTTCTGTAACACTGTACGTATTTTTCCAATATGATTTCATTAGATAAAACGATTTTGAAAACATATCGTTATACAGAAAGCCGCAGTAAACCGAAAATAAGCCCATCATGAGGATAACGTAGCGCCCTGCCGAAATATTTTTTAATCATTACCTTTTATCCAAAAAAAACATAATGAGCTCATCCTCTTCCCCATGTTAATACCCCTTGGGTGACATGAAGAGAAATTTATGGCAAATATCCTTTTTATGACGTTGTCTATGGGGGCTGTGATCAGCAGTAGACTTATGATATGATGTAATGCGTAAAAAAACCTATAGATATCGCTGAATTCGACTAAAGAACCTGATAGAAGTGGAAGAAGTGGTAGAGCCACTCCACAACTAATTTATAGTTGTAGTAGGGTTGGCTCGACTGGGACAGGACCACGCTTACCATCGTAAAATAGCAGCTTAATGCTGCTGAGTTTGAACCAGTGACCCTTTTTACTGGAATCTAGGCATTCCATCTTAGTCCTTATGGGTGACAACGCATTTGCATTTTGGTACTTAGTTGAAGATAAATGTGGATGTCTATGGGCCAAAGAATTCACTTACTATCAGGTGGATTGTGTGCTCGTTTTTCATCCAATGCCATAAAAAAATACAAGATACTGAAATATATAAAGTAGTTGCAATTTGTTATAATTAATAATTTGTCAATATTTTCTATTTATATAATCCTTGCGTAAGGTGGCATAATATATGGTATATGCCTAAACATAAAATATTACATACTACTAATACTCGTAACACTGGAATTAATAAGTTTAATGAAAACCCATTAATGACTTGGCGCACTCACACTCACAAGTACGCGCACGCGTACCCTCAAAAGCCAATAAACACACGCAAACAAACGCCCATGCACTAAAACACGCTCACGCACTCATCTCGAAGTCAGGAGTTTAATACAGTTGTTTCAATATAATTTTATGACGAAACTGTATTGAGATCATTATCCATTTTAAAAATCATTTAATAATTAGAAACAAGTTAAGCTGCTTTTGTTTAGCACAAACATAATTTTATTATAAAAATACTACTAAATCATCACAATATTACAAAAAGTTATTTGCTATATATTATTGTTGAAAAGTTAACAGTTAGTTACCTCCGAAAAATATATTCCAAATTTCATTGGCAGGTGGTTTACCCAAATATTTCTGTTCATTTTTTATCATCCAGGCAGCGAATATAGCTAAAATTAATCCGTGTCCCAGATCGCCAAACATTATTCCAAATAGAAATGGAAAAGTTATAATTGTGTACAGACCTAGAAATAAAATGTTTAAAATCAAATAGTAGCAGATTTTTACTGCATCAAATAAGTGTTAAAAATTTCTGTTGGAATTGTTTCATTAAAAATACATATTATGAAATACATGCATTTAATAGAATGTAAGACTTTATAGAACACTAGCGATTCACTCGGACTTCGCACGAGTAGTTTGTGGATATTGACAACAGCGCCACCTGCTGGATCCAAATGTGAATCTAAACCATCTGGAGAACCATTCAAACACACAAAAAGTTTCATCAAAATTGGTCCAGTATTTTTTGAGTTGTAGCGAGACTAATGGACATTAGTTGATTTTTACACAGAGAGATACAGATGTAGATTACACCTTAAGTGCCCTGACAATATAATAATCCTCTCAGTATTTGGATCAAATTTTAATACACATTTTTATGTAATAAAAATAAAAATTATTGCAGTATTTTAAACGACCACAATTATACAGAAAGCCAAATTACAATTTTAAAAACATTTATTGTTCTTTTACTCGAAAAAACCTAAACACAATAAATGGTCTTATTCTGTAGAATGTAGTTTTGGAAATTGCAAAAATATTAGAACAACCATATTCATAGTCGCCTTCTACTAAATTACAATTTTATAAACATTTATTGTTGTTTTATTTATTGGAAAAAACCTAAACACAAATTAATTGGTCGTATTCTGTAAAATATTGTTTTTGAAATTGCAAAAAAGTTTTAATAACCATATTTATAGTCGCCTTCTACTAAAATACAATTTAATAAACATTGTTGTATTATTAGGAGAAACCCAAACACAAAATATGTAGTTGGTAGTATTATGTAGAATGTAGTTTTGGAAATTGCTAAATAATTTTAACAACTATATTTATAATCGCCTTCTACTAAATTGAAGTATTAAATCTTTGTATTTATATGGCAGCTAAACAAGATCTTTTTCTACTTTCTCTCTCTCTATCTTTTTATAAATATTTATTACTCTTTTATTGGGAAAAACCTAAACACAAAATAGGTGGTCCTATTCTCTAAAATGTAGTTTTGAAAATTGCAAAAAAATTTTACAACCATATTTATAATCATCTTCTACTAAATTAGTAGTATTAAATCTTCGTATTTATATGGAAGCAGCTAAACAAGGTCTTTTTCTACTTTATAAAAAATATGATTTTAACAGGTGATACAGACTAAATCGAATAGCTTAGCTACTTTTGACACTTTTTTAAAGGAGCACAATCATTAGTCGTTTTTAACTTTTTGAATTTTTTGAATTTGTATTATTTCAAAAAGTTGAAGTGTGAAAAATTTGTCGTCTATAGAACAAAAAATCTAGTTCAGGATGACGTATGTAACTCATTTTGGCAAAATTTCTTTGGTCGCTTTCTGTATAACTATGGTCAGATAACTGTGGTGGGAGTCTAAGAGAACTGATCACCACGTTTCGTCTTATGAGCGTCGTTAAAATTGAGTTTGTGCAACAAATAGACCTTGGATAGGAAATCTGCAAATGCCAGCATAGTTTTTTTACAGTTACAAACATCATATTTGCTCATTTTTAACCCTTTGGCTAACAGTGGCAATATACATGCCACTATGTTTCTTCTTAGAATTCAAAATCCAATTTAACTAAAAAAAAACAACCCACCAAGTGTATAAAAGATTTATGAATATAGCGAATTCAATTCTATCATTTAATTTTATTATTGATTATGCCAACGAACCAGTTGTCAATGTTATTCAAGATTTGCACCTAATTTAGACTAATACTCGATAGCAATATAATAACTGAAAAAAAAAATGCTTATTTTAAGTAGGTCTGCATTATTTTCCATTTGTTGATAAAACAAAGAGAAATACAGGATAATAAGACCCTAATCGTCAAGCTAGGCAAACAGGTCGGTTGACAGTCGGAGCCAGAAAATCAGCCACTCCGCACTCATAGGGTGACTCGCCTTAGGTCCTTTAAAAAAAACACTTTTTACTGCTGCAGCCACGAAGCGGTCCGTCATTAGTTGGTAAGTTAATGCTGGAGGTAAAACTAGTGTGAGATACCTTTTTGCATGAAGCTACAATTATTGCAGTTGGCAACAACTGTATTTAGATACTACGAATATTTATAGCTCTGCAGCCGATTAAATGTTAAATGCACAAACACAGTATTTATTTATGACATTCGAGCTTTAAGTAACTATACAATTACTGGAACGCATTAGGCGTAAAATATAATTACAGTACAATAATGCTGGAGCTAAAAAAATAACGATTTTTTTAGTACTGACCAATAAAAATAAAATTTGTGAAAACCTATTTTTTCATTTCGATCCATCCATTACAGCCTGTAAATTTACTACTGAACATATGGCTTTCCCCATGGATTGCCTCATTTTGTCATAGTTGCCACGTGGGTTAGTATTTAGTGTTGGCAACCGCAGTTTTTTATATCATTTTTATGGCATCTTTTTAATATTCCTGCAGCCCAACTCCTGTTCTAATTTCCCCTGTCATCTCTTACGACACCCATGTAAGTGGATATTCTAACACCGCCATTACACTGTTAGTTTCACAACCGTATTTTTCATTTACCTGGATTTAATTCCCCGTACGATGACTCACTATAAGCATTAATCAACGCTTGAAAACCACTAGTAAATTTATTGGTACGATGGTACGTCGGTGGCGTGGCGATAGTCTCCGTTTTAGACATAAAAGAGGGTACATTAGTACCAATTTTGGCCTAAAACATAACTCGATTTTAATTCTTTGTTATTGCAATAGATTTGTGAACAAATAATGTTTTTAATGGATTATACTAGTATTATTAGCTAAAAAAATGAAGCTTGTTAATGTAATGTTCCTTCGAGCCCATTTACAACCATGGCAACAACTCATAAATAATTTGAACTCCGCTGCGCTGAACCACTGCGCTGTAGCTAGTTTCTATTTGTAATGTACCCGTAGTGATGTGAAACTTCTGTGAAAAGTTCAAACGCTAAAAGTATGCAGCGTTAAAGACGGAGAAAACCGTGACATAACCAAAATCTCATCATCATTACAGCCATTCAAAATTCAACTACTTAGTATGGGCTTCCTCCGAAAAATTTTTCAAAACACTGTATATTTTAAGAGGTGGTCGTACATAGTAGAGGCTACCACTCGAGAACCTTTCAGTCAGTTGTTGATTCTTAAAGCTATGCCAATTAATATTTACGAATGAAATTGCATTACCGGGCAATTTAAAATCAAAATCATATTTTTATTTGGCTGAGAGTTCTAATTTCATTATTTTAAAAACATTGTTTTTTTTTTTTTTAATTAGTCGTTTTTTAATTGATTTTACGTTATATACATCGCATTTGAATATTTTTCGTCATCATAGATACGTCAAAAATTCGAGTAGCTCGCGCAACATAAACGACGCATGCATTATGGAAGCATCATCAGCTTCCACAATCACCTTTAACTCGTCACTCGATTTACGGCTTAATCAGCAGCAGTTTTCGTCAGCATGAAAACAATATTGGCCCATTTGCGTCCAATTAACAAGGTAAAAAAGCTTGAAAAATGGGTACCTATGAACTCAACGATTGCCAGCGCAAAGTACGCGGCGAGACATGCCTTGCATGAGCAGTGCACACATAGGAAGGAATTGTGAACCGCATTGTTACCTGCAACGAAAAATGGACTCTGTTTGACAATCGCAAGTGCTCATCAAGTTGGTTTGAACCTAGTTCAGCACCTAAACAATGCCCTAAACGAAAACTTACCCCTATAAAAGTGAACGTTACTGTTTTAGTGGTCAAACGCCTTCATCTTCATATTCATCACAGCATTATACCAAATGGGATGAGCATTACTGCAGATTTATACTGTGAAGAACTGAACACAATTACGGAGAATCTCGCACGTCTCCAACTAGTTTTGTCAATCGCTCGTCCTTGCTGCTCCTGCACGACAACGCGTGGCCTCATACTGCACAACAGACGGTCTCCAAGTTACAAGAGCTGGGGTTGGAAGCTCTCTATCCACCGTATTTACCAGACATAGCGCCTAAAGACTTCAACTTTTTCGAGAATTTGGATAACCTTTTTGGTGGTAAAAAAATTCAGTATCCGAGAGGCACTAGAAAATGCTTTTGAAGAATTTGTAACCTCCCGTCCAGTTGATTTCTTCAAGAAGGGTATCAATAAGCTGCCACTGCGTTGGCGTAGATGCATCTATTGCATCGGTGATTACTTTGATTAATAGAAATAAAAACTATCGAATTAAATTATAGTAACTTTTTTTATAAAAAACGGCAACTTTATAGATAAAGGCCTTATATTTTTGGCCCGTTGCCACTTCAGCTTACTGATCCGTTGGACTGTTGGTTACTCTAGTTCTACGACGGACATCATCGTTACATGCTCTAACGCAGAGAAACTCTGAGCATAGCCTTCTTAGTAACTTAAGCTTAAAAATGCCCTAAAGCAACCTGCACCATAGACGCCATACACTACAAAACCGAAAACTCAAGAAAGAAAATGTTATAAATTGAACAGATCTCTGCGAAAACTCAAGAAAGAAAATGTTATAAACAGAACAAATGCGAAATATGTATTGTTTTTTTTTTTTTTTGCTTAGATACGTAATCTAAAACGATTGTAAAAAATTCTTGGAGGCACTACTTTTTATGACTGCGATGTTCACTTGTATGCGGCATTTCCTTTGAAGCCGGTATTAGTAAACTAAGTTGGAGTAATAGCTGAACTACCATAATTTTTGGATAATGAACCTGTTATCTGTCCAACAATTGTCCTTGGCACCCGAGTTGACTGGCAGAGAATGCCACATGGCATTAAGTCCGCCCTATGTACCCTTTAGCTTAAGGTATTACAAGTTTTTAAATAAATAAAACCTGTTATCTGAAAACACTCAAACCAACTCCTTTTTCGTGAATATTGCGACATAATATCAAAGTAGGAAGTCGTTTCAAACATCTGAAAATAATAATTAAAAATATATTATATTATTAAGTTATTAATTTTTAAATTGTCTAGTTACCGAACATTGTTCCATCACATCATTCACTTTTATCAAATCCATATCAGGAACCCAACATTTCCCGATAAGACAGTTCTTAGTTATATCCAGAGTAAATAAATTCATAGTATGGTATATAGCTTTAGTCTTTTTGACTTGCATCATCCACGTACTCCACTGCTTGCCCACCGTTTTGAGTGCCTTACAGCGGTGATACTTAGTTTTCTTTAAGACCTGCATAATATAAAACATTAAAAATGTTAAATTTTAAACGTATATAATTTAATAATCAAGATTTTCTAAACACAACATGTAATGGCGTCGAATAAAATAAACATTTAAAGTAGTATTTCCGGCAGTAATTAGGTTAATACTAAAACATACAAATTGGTCGTCTTTAGTGTTTTTACATCGTTTCAAATTATATTTCTAGCATAAATTATTGATGCTATGCTCAAAACAGTTATTCATAGCAGACATGACCTGACTTGACTATCAAAACAATGAGGTCTGTGTTGGCAAAAGTCTTTTATCATGTTTACTCATTATGTTAACTTCACTTTCGGTGACGTCCAAAATTATTTATTAAATTTCAATTCAATTATACCTTGGCATAGATGACCATCTTCCCCTATTTGTTGCCAATTAGTGATAGTCACTTCACCTGTTCAAACCACACATGCACTGAGCGTGATTGATGAAATTCGTGTACTTTTGATTGCCAAATGTTAAAGTGGCGACCCCCCGTAGAATCTATTTCAGAGGATACCTTGAAAATGAATCGAAGTTTTGGGGGCGTGGCTTATTCCTTTGTCGGTGAAGCTAACGTACAATAGCGGGAGTGTCAAAATGAAAGTGATGCAATGACTTCATAGTACGCAAATTATGAGATAGACATACCGAGCAGCCGCTCGAAAAAAACTAAGTAAGCGCCAAACAACATTTTTATTTATTTTAACAAAACTTCGTTACGGATTAAAAAACTGGTTTATGAGAACTTAGGTTTGATTATTTACTATGCCTTAAAAATAATTCCATGAAATTATTCGTAAAAACACTGTAGTGTCATCGAGAAATATAAATAATTAGAGTCTACTTCGCAATTTTTTCTATCGAGGAAATTACATGATATCGTTTGTTTGTTTTTTTTTTTTGTTTTTTAAATAATATTAACAATGCTATAAACATTACCAATATTCCCCTGAACCACTCGTGGTAAGGTTAAATTGCTTGAGTTACGAGTGGTCACGCCAGTAGTCGAATGGCGGATTCGAACCCACGACCTTTTTTGAGTTCGCGGTCCGCGCCCTGCCATTAGGCTACTTTTATGTAATCCAAGGTCATATAGTTAAAAATCATATACCAAAAATTTGGTTTGTAATCTATAAAACTTAGAAAAATATGTTAAATAGAAAAACCAGCAAATATCCGAGGTATCACCTATTTAGTTAACTCGTAAGATAACCAAAGACTAAAAGATTTTATAAATTTTTCATATTTTCATAAAAAAGTCGCCAAATATATACCAGCGTAAAATAGCAGCTTAATGCTGCTTCGTATGGTGAGTGTAGACAACCGAAGACCTGTTTTACTGGAATCAAGGCATTCCATCTTAGTCCTCAGGGGTGGCAATGCATCTGCATTTTGATTCTTAATCAAGGTTAGATGTAGATGTCTTTGGGCCGCAGCATCCACTTACCATCAGGTGGACTGTGTGCTCGTTTCTCACCCTTATAAAAATGTAAAGTGTGTCCTAGATCACTCCCAGCATTGCTCTTTATCTGTTATTGAAGTTTCACAAGTTAGGCCAACAGACATTTTTTTAAATAGTTATTCACGTTTTATTGGCCTGTAAATAACCCCTTAGCTCAATATAAGGCAGCTGTTTTCATTTTATTTATGTTTTGTTTTGCCGAACTAAAAAAAATATTTCCACAATTCATTATTACTATTTATAAAGTACTATTTATAAAGAAGTTATATTAGTATGGCTTTTAAGCATTTTTTTTTCAGGATCTTAAAAACCAAAAACTTGTTTTCAGTCAAAGCATAATTAAGAGAGCCATGATATTTTAACCTCTGAAGTAAATCTAAAATTCCAAAGCATTTTTGTTGTGTTGTCCTTAGTTTTAATATGTAATAATAATAATGTCCTCCAGACCGAATTTCGGTCACGGCGGCCTGCCTCAAAGGAGACAGCCGTCGGCGCAGGACAGGATTATAGTGCCGAAGTGTATGCGCAAGCACAAGTGCACTCTCTATTCCCTCAGTCTCATAATCCGATGGGACGGTAAACCGACACGACCGGAGAGAGATCAGGCGCAGGACCAACGGCTTTACGTGCTTTCCGAGGCACAGGGGTGAGACATCGCCAACTTCCTGACCCCGGGCAACTACTAAGAATTTCTGGACGGAAAAACTCAATAAGTAATTTTTGGCCCAACCCGGGATTCGAACTCAGGATCTCATGATCAGCAGTCGCACTACTACAACCACTAGACCAACGAGGCAGTCAAATATATATATAAAAAAAAAAAATACATAAATATATGATATGTAATATGTAACATTGGCATCACTTTTTTAAATGTGATATGTGAAATAAGTACTGTTACTTATTGTTCGTGTAAGAAATAAAAAATAAAATATTATAATTATACATTGAATTGATTTTAGGTGAAATTACGAATAATAGATTAAAAATCTCCTTGATTTCACATATTTTCACTTAATTAGTATTGCTAGAATAAAAAAAATACATACTTGTTCTAAATCACCAATCCTGTGGTAAAGTTTATTTATCATCTCCTGTCTCTCAGCTTTTGTTTCCGGACAAGGATAAACGTTGACTCGGAATCCCGTGCACACCTTTTCCATTCGAGTACTAAGCTGTTCTCCTTGGCAAATTGCTAAAAATGCCACTTTGCGTATATCCTTGCCCTGGATAAGACAGTTTGTTGATATCTCCAGTAAAAATGTACTATACTATACTACATGCTTCTTAATAACAATAGAGACTGATATAATATTGCAGATTTTGCAATGTAAACTTAAAATTTTAATTAATTGATATTTTTTACTAAAAAGGTTAGATCAGATCAATTAAAAGATATTAAAACTTTTTACGCTGAATATTTAACTTTACTTATCCAGTTTACTTGTGACGGCACTGTCGTTGCGCCGCAAGTGAAACACACCGAAGCCTAAAACACGCATCAAAATTCCGAATCATAAAGAGTATATATAGAACATCTCCGAACTATCACTCCCCCCCAACAAGCTTTCGGCTGACCTGAACTGCCTCCTGGCGGCTCAGGCCGAGCCTACATAACACATCCATTAATCTGCCTTAGTTAGGCACTCTTCTAAGCGGCTTTTCGCCGCTTGCGCCCTCCTTTCTGCCAAGGAGGGTCGCGTTCGTATACGGCTTAGAGATCTCTAGACAGATCGTTAAGCCATTTCCTAAAAGGCGGTGTTTAGTGGGTAAAAGTCTCCACATAACCACGCAGCCGGCTGCGTGGTATGCTATGAGCATTCACCGCCTCCCTCCCCCGCTTTCCGGAGGGTTGCCCACATTTGCTTCGGGCGCAAAAAAAAAAACTATCACTCGGCAGTTCCGTCTGCGCACCGCCCCCGAGCGGTCGTGCATACAGTTCGTTCGTGCTCCGTCCTAGTGCGGAGTGCAACCTCTCGCCCGTGCGCCCCGCTCTCCCCGGCTTACACCTGCCGAGCAGACGCTGTCGGTTCTTTTGTTTTGCATCGTTCTTGCCCCTTCGCTCGAGGAGCGTTCCAGTGCGCTTTGCTTTTATTGTTTTGTTTGCTGTTTTACTTTTAATTGTTCTGTTATTGTTTATTATTATACGGTTACTTTGTTGTTTGTTACTGTTCTTGGAAGATCGTTCTTGCTCTTCTCAGAGCGAGCCCTTGTTCTTGTCAGAACATAGGGACCCCAGCTTCTGGGAGCTAACTGGGGCCACCCAAGGCCCTGTTCTTCTCAGAGCAGGGACCTCTAGATTCTTAGACTAAAATCGTCACCCCCCCCCCCCGTCCAAATCATGTCTGCTATGACATGAGCAATTTCGAGAGCCAACTTATGGCCATGGTCACCCAATTCGTCCAAGCCACAGGCCTACCCATCCAAATAAACGAGATCGCTCTCGTCAACGCTTTTTCTCCCATTGTCCCTAAGGCATGTGTCCCCCCGCCCGCCGTCGCGGCTTTCCCCGTGACCCAAGCGGCTGACTCGCAAACCGATTCGCCCGCGTCCCCCGACTCCGATATGGAGCACTCGGACACCACGTCCGTTACCTCCTCCTCCCGAAAGAGGACCCCCCTCAGCTCCACCTGCTCCTCGGAGTCATCCGACTCCGAAGGAACGATCACAGACTCAGCCCAATTCACGCTAGTGAAATCCAAGCACTCCCCCGCCGCTCCACCGCTGCCTCAACCTCCACAGCCCCCATCGTTGCCCCTACTTCCGCGCCCCAAACGCCGCCACTCAGTCGAAAGATACCACCGCCAAGCCAGCAACCCACTGCGCTCCCAAATTGGCTAAAAACCAAGCCCTGCCCCCTGTCTTTATCAGAGACAAGGTGTAATTCACACAGTTATCCAAAACCCTCTACGATAAGGGTTTCAAATATGATCAAGCCACCAATGTCGGCGAGGCCATCAAAATCATGCCGGCGTCTATAGAAGACTTCCGGAATATAACCCTTCTCTTCACGGCCGAGCGAGTGTCTATCACACATACGCTCTCGCCGAAGAAAGGAAGTTTAAGGCGGTCCTCCGCGGAGTTCCTTATGAACTCGCAAACGAGGACATTCTGGAAGACCTTAAGTCCCAAGGCTTCCCCATAGAGGCTGTGCACAAAATGCACAGCAGCAGGGGTGAGAGATTTAACCTCGCTCTCCTCGTTCTTACCAATGTGCCGGAGGCGAAGGCCATCTTCCGCGAGGTAGGCGCAATGTGCGACCTGTCGCGTGTAAAGGTCGAAGCCCCACATCGGCGCGGTTACCCAGCGCAGTGCCACCGCTGCCAACTCTACGGGCACGTGGCAGCCAACTGCTCAGCCTCACCCAGGTGCGTTAAGTGCCTAGAACCTCATCACTCGAAAGAGTGCCCTCGGCCCAAAAGCTCCGAATCCCCACCCGAATGTGTCCTATGCGGACAAACAGGCCACCCGGCCAACTTTAGAGGCTGCCCTCGCGCTCCTCGCCCACTTCTGAGCCGCAAAGCTCCACCCCAGGTCAATGACCGAACTTTCCGGCTCTTGGAAGCCGCATGCTTCGCCAGGGCCAGCCCCTACCACAGTCCCCTCAGAGCTCATCTCAGCCCACACAGAGCATCTATCGGCCACCTCAGGGCCCTCCTCGGCCCCTTATGAGCCTTCCGCTCTCCCAGCCTGCGCCGCTCCCAATAAACCCTTGGTTCTCAAAGGCAACCAACATCCCGCAGCCCTCCACCGCCCCACAAAAACAGGCAGACCCTGTAGCAGACGATCTAAGCCTAGTGTATAACACTATGAATAAGATCAATATAGGGGAAATCTCTATCCTTGCGCGTAAGCTGCGCACTGCTCAGTTACCACAGGACCGTCTCCTTGCTCTTTCTGAGCATATCAATCTACTCAGGTCGTTGTAAAAATTAAAAACATTATGCCGGAGCCCTCTGCTCCCGCAATATTGTACGGTCGTATCAAACCAAAGGGTTTGTCGCTTGTTTCGTTCAATATCCGCGGTTTGCGAAATAACCTTCCAGAGCTTAGGCTATTTCTTCGAGATCGCGAAGCCGACCTCCTCCTCCTTCAGGAGACCCACCGCAGCCCTAAGGTCTCTAAAGGCCTCTCTATTAAAAATTATTCACTTCTCCGTAATGACAGACCCGACCGCAAAGGCGACGGTACTGCCATTTATTACATAAAAAGTCCCTTCATTGCTACCACATCCCCACTCCGACGCCAACTACACCAGTATGGAAGCCACTATCACTAGATTAGCCATTACTGGACCAGACTATCATTATAGCCTCTTGCTATATCCCTAGCGGAACCCTCCCCGTTAAGAAAGATTTCGAAGCCATCCTTGCATTAGGCGACTCAGTCACTATGTTTGGAGATTTTAACTCCAAGCATACTGAATGGACCTGCCGCACTACTACTAGTAGTGGCAGGGTGCTGCTCAATATCACTCAGTCTCTCGACCTGACTGTCTACAGCCCCCTCGCTGTCACCACTATCCCGACAATATTAACTACGCTCCTGACGTGCTAGACTTTGCTCTAGTTAAAGGAGTCTCCCTTAACCTTAGAGCAATCGAGTCTCTCGATGATCTAGAATCCGACCACCGTCCTGTATCCCTCCTTCTTGGCCATCAGCCATCTCAACTCCCACTTCCAAAACCTACACCAACTGGAATGGCTTCAAGAAGTCTCTAGCCTCGGCTATAGACTCTCCAGACCCTCCCATAACCCTTTCTTCCGACGTCCTCGACAGTACGGGGAAAATAGACACCGCGGTCGAAAATCTCACCTCACTTATAACATTCTCTCCTAAAGAGAATGAAAAAGTCGTCCCGGTTGCTAAAACTAGTCTTCCCCTAGATATTAGCAGCCTGCTAAAATCCAAAAAAGCTGCCCTCCGTAGAACAGCACGCTATCCCACTGCCGAATATAGACTCGCGGCCCACCGCCTTCAACGCAAACTCCGTTACCGTCTCCAAGTTTACAGAGACCTCGAAAGGGGCAATCTCATGGAGAAAATCTCTCCCTCCCACACAGCGTACTACCGGATGGCGAGAGCCCTCCGGATAGACGCTATAACGCATACTCCCCCTCTGTCTTGTCCCGGCGGCTCTATTGCCTTCGAGGACGAAGAAAAGGCTGAGTGCTTCGCCGACAGCGTCGCCGCTCAATGCTCTCCCAGCTCACAACCCACTGACCCCATACACATCCAACTAGTGGAGGACGAGGTCCGTCGCCGGAACTCGCCCCCCACCGCCTCTGATCCTATCACTGTGTCCAAAGATGAGATTTCATCTACCATCAAAGGACTTAAGCCCAAAAAAGCACCGGGTGCGGATGGCATCTCCTTCCAAGCCCTCAAACACTTTCCGGAGCAGGTGATCGTTTTATTGGCCATAATCTTCAACGCCTGCTTCGAATTCAGCTACTTTCCCACCTCTTGGAAGAGGAAAAAGAGGAAAATGTCATTGGCATTCGCAAGCCAGGCAAACGTAACCACCGCCCCTCCAATCACCGTCCCATCAGCCTCCTCAAGGTCATGGGCAAACTTTTCGAACGAGTCATTCTCGTGCGCATGAGGCGCCATTTGTTTCCCACAGACGGCGATCCTCTTGTCATCCTACAACAATTCTGGTTTCGAGCCAAACACTCGTGCCCCCAGCAAGTTCACCGCATAGTGGAATATATCCTCAGCGGTTTTTATCCTCGTCGTCAAACAACCATCGCGGTCTTTTTCGACAATGCCAAGGCATTCAACAGAGCTTGGCACGAGGGCCTTATCTACAAATTGTACGACTTAGGCCTCCCTGACCATCTCGTTCGCCTTGTAGCCTCCTATCTGAAGGATCGTACCTTTCGCTTTAGACACGAAGGCACGCTATCCTCTACTCGTCAAATCAAAGCCGGTGTCCCTCAAGGCTCTGTGCTTGCCCCCCCTCCTATATATACTATTCACCAACGACATCCCTATCCCGTAGAATGGTGTTAAACTAGCCCTCTTCGCAGATGACACAGCCCTTTACTCTAAAGGCAACTCACTGCCACAGATTCCGAACAAGATACAAAAGTCAGTAAGCGACTTAGGAGCTTGGTTCTAAAAATGGCATATCGACGTAAACCCGGAGAAGAGCTCCGCCGTTTGCTTCGAATATAAACGACGCCGTCTCACCACCACTGCGCCAATCAGGATGTTAGGAACCCCTATCCCATGGCAAACTACAGCCAAATATTTAGGCGTCACCCTTGATGCAAGGCCCACTTTCGAACCCCATATCAAGAAGGTTACTCGCACCGCACGATTTTACACGGGTAGGCGCAACAGTATGTCGGGCAGACACAGTAAAATGTCCCTCCGCAACAAGCGAACCCTATATAAGGTCTGCATACGACCTGTCATGACCTACGCGGCCCCCATTTTCGCACATGCTAAGCCCAAAGCTATAAATGAACTTCAAATAGTTCAAAATCTATTCTGTCGTAGGGCCACTAACTCGCCCTATTATGTCCGTAATGCCGACCTACACCGAGACTTAGAGCTCCCAACAATCCAGCAGTTCCTTAAATCACTCTCTGAGAGATTTTTCAAAGCTTCAGAGTCCCACCCAAATCATCTCATTCGTGAGACAGCTGCCTATGCAGCTCTATCCACACTCGCTATAGTATGCGCAGACCGAGAAACTCTCTCTCGGACCCCCCAACAAGCTTTCGGCTGACCTGAACTGCCTCCTGGCGGCTCATGCCGAGCCGACATAACACATCCCTTAATCTTCCTTAGTTAGGCACACTTCCAAGCGGCTTTTCGCCGCTTGCGCCCTCCTTTCTGCCAAGGAGGGTCGCGTTCGTATACGGCTTAGAAATCTCTAGTTAGACCGTTAAGCCAGTCCCTAAAAGGCGGTGTTTAGTGGGCAAAAGTCTCCACATAATCACGCAGCCGGCTGCGTGGTATACTATGAGCATTTACCCTTCTCCGCTTTCCGGAGGGTTGCCCATATTTACTTCGGGCCCAAAAGAAAACTATCACTCGAAGTGTTGGCCGCTCACCGGGCACAACACCTTGCCAGGCGGGAGGTCTCCCCTTTTCCATTCCACCAACAAAATGGTGACCACCCCACTGTGGCCGTGGAAGGAAAAGCGGAGATCTCCCGTCGGGCAAGGTGTTCTGCCCGGGGAGCGGCCAACACTTTGTCGTAGATGTTCTATATATACTGTTTATGATTCGGAATTTTTGATAGCGTGATTTAGGTTTCGGTGTGTTTTGCTTGCGGCGCGACGATAGCGCCGCCACACACTAATGGACATAAAACATACTCACTGTATGCACAGATTAATAAATAGTTCTGTAGGTTGGGCTAAATACAAATTGCTACGCCTGAACGAATTGGCAATCGTTGTTGATCTCGTCGCCGGTATTTGTAATTTTATATCCATTATCATTTTAAGCTTTTTAAGGTTACAATCACGATACTAATAAATAAAAAAATGTCTTGTCAACTGTGTGCCAAGAAGACTGGAAGCAGAGCTATAGGGGGCAACACAAGTACTGATTATAGTTCACGTAAAGCCCTTTATGAAAAGAAACT